>CM035434.1:83737066-83749566 GCA_020310875.1 Ceratopteris richardii
ATATATGTGTATGTGCACATATGTGTCTGTGTGTGTATGTGTATGTGCATGTGCATATGCATGTGCAAGTGCAAGTGCACATGCACATGCACATGTTTGTGTATGTGGACATGTACGTGAATGTATGTATATATTTGCACGCATGTGTACATGTATGTGTTTGTATGTGTATACATATGTATGCATATGAGGGGTTGTGTATGTGTGTATGTGTGTATGGGAGTGTATACCTATGTGTACATGTATGTGTATGTATGTATGTATATATATATATATATATATATATATATATATATATATATATATATATATATATATATATATATATATATATATATATATATATATATATATATATATATATATATATATATATGTATATATATATATGTGTGTGTGTGTGTGTGTGTGTGTGTGTGTGTACATGTACATGTACATGTATGTATGTGTTGTGTTATGTATGTGTACATGTGTGCATGTGTGTGTGTGTACGTGGGTGCATGTGTGCATGTGTGTGCAAGTATGCACATGTACGTGTACATAATTATGTATATGTGGGCATGTACATGTACATGGACATGTACATGTGTGTGTGTGTGTGAACGTGTATGTGCATGCACATGTGTGCATGTATATGTGTGTATGCATATGCATGTGTGCATGTGAGAGAGAGTGTGTGTATGTGATCATGCATGTGTACATGTGCATATTTGAATGTGTGTGTACACATTTATATGTGAATGTGTGTACACTTTTATATGTAAATGTGTATGTCTACATGTGTATATGTGAACGTGTATGTGCATGCCTATGTGTACGTGTATGTTTAAGTGCACGTATGCATGTTCATGTGTGTGCATGTGCATGCATGTGTGCATGTGCATGCATGTGTGCATGTGCATGCATGTGTGCATGTGTACACACGTACATGGATGTGTGTGTGCGCATGCGCATGCGTGTACATGTGTCTACATGTATGTGTATTGTTTTGTGTTGTTCATGTGTTGTTCATGTGTTGTTCATGTGTTGTTCATGTGTGTGTGTGTGTGTGCGGCTTTGAGTGTGTGTATTTGTGAATGTGTTCATATAGTGTACAAATGTGTGCGTGTACATCTACACGTGTGTGTACATATAGGTATGTGTGTACGTGTACATTTGTGTATGTATGCGTACATGTGTGTACATGAACATGCACTTGTGTACATGTACTTGTATGCATAAGTATGTGTGTGTGCATATGAACATATGTACTTCTACATGTACGTCCATGTATGTGTACTTGCTCGTGTACTTGCATGTGCGTACGTGAATATGTGAGCACATGCACACATATGCATACACATATGCACATGCATAGACACATACATATACACAAACATTCCCAAACATGTGCATGTCAATGTGTATGCATGTATGTGAATCCATGTGTGTGCATATGCACATGTATGCATGTGTGCATGTGCATGTGCATGTGCATGTGCATGTGTGCACCTGCATGTGCACACTGCATGTGTGCATGTGTGCACGTGCATGTGCATGTGCATGTGCACGTGCCTATGCGTGTAGATGCATGTGTATGTGCGTGTGCTTGTGTGTGTGTGCATGTGTTTGTGTGCATGTGTGTGTGTGCATGTGCATGTGTTTGTGTGCATGAGCGCATGTGCATGTGCACGTGGATGCATGTGTGCATGTGCATGTGCATGTACATGTGCACGTGCCTGTGCGTGTAGATGCATGTGTATGTGCATGTGCGTGTGCATGTGTTTGTGTGCATGTGCATGTGTTTGTGTGCGTGTGCATGTGTTTGTGTGTGTGTGCGTGTGCATGTGTTTGTGTGCATGAGCGCATGTGCCTGTACATGTGGATGCATGTGGCTATGCACATGGGCACGTGTATGTGTGGGAGTGTGTGCACATGTGTATGTGTGCATCCATGTGTGCATGTGCATGTGCATGTGAACGTGTGCAAGGCCTAAAATTGACGGTGTCATTGCCTGTCTTAGGCCATTTTTCATGTCAAAACAGGCAAAAAAAATATTTACCTGTCAAATGAAAGGTGTGCCTATAGATTTTACTTGTCAACAGACAAGTTGCCTTATATTTTACATGTCAATTGACAAGTAGAGTTCTGTGGATTGTCTGTCATTTCCATATATATATAAACAATAGTATACGCATAATTTCCCTTGACGTGAGCTTCAACGAATAGTCAAATAGTCAAGAGTCTTAAATGTTTGGGCATAAAAATGAGACATTAATATAAAACCTTCATATATCCTTAGTGAGGAGTCCAACTGGACCCCAAAGGCATTAATATAAAACCTCGAGAGTCCATATCTCTTTACTAAAGAGTCCATCCGGCCCCAAAGGTATGAAACCTAATTGTACAAGGTTTCATCAGTAGAACAGTTTCGACTTTCGAAGAAAGATTGAAGTGGTTTTTGGCGCGTACACATCGGTGTTCATCACTCTACTGTCAAGTCTCAACGCTCATGCAAGTCGATGTTTGTTATCCTCCGCGCTCCTTCCTCAACACACATGGATGTTTGTGATCGTCTCTGCTCCCTGTGAATTTCCAACCAACATGGAATCATTAGTATACAAGCCTTTCAAGTTGCAGGTACGTGTAACATCAATTATACAAGCGATTTGATTCTCCATTCACATGCACATATGTCTCCATTCACATGTGCATATCTCTTGAGTTACCAGAATATCATGCAACATAATTGCACAAATACAACATTAAACTGAAACACTTATGAAGCTAAATGCGACATAAAACACTTATGAGCAGCTATTCAAAGCATAGCTTATTCAATGATGTTATGATGTAATTTTAGCTTCTTTTTGAGTCCGTTAAGGTATGTTTTGAGAACACCTCGTGTAGTCAAGCTAGCTTGAGAATACCTCATGCTGAGAATGCCTCCATTCACACATTCTCTTTATACATGTGCGTTCATTCATAGAACTTCACATGTGTGGGCATATGCATGTTTGGGCATGCGTTTGGATGTGTGTGGATATATGTATGCAAGTATATGTATGTAGATGTGTGATCGGGATGTATGAGTAAGTATATATCTGTGTTACTATGTATGTATACGGTATGGTTATATGTACCTGTGGTTGTATCTGGAGGATTTACAAGTGGTTTGTATATATGCGTGCACGTTCACACGTGCACTAATGAAAAATATTAAAACATGGATAAATTATGTGTAAGCACATGTATGTTTATACTAATGAGAAAAAAAGAGTGCATATCCTTGTGATTGCAAATAGGCGTTGAAGAACTTATGATTTAATAAAATGGACGATTATATAAAGCTAAATCCCAATATGAAATTGGTATTGGATGAATATGTATCATCAGAATATGATACATATTCTGATGCATTTTTTGTTAGTTACATCTTGTAGTTATTATATAAAGTTCAATGTTAAAAAGAATCTACATTCGAATTGGAAGCCATTACACAATGTTCTGCTATACGATTCTACAAAGTTTCTTTAGAAGCGTTCTCTCTGTGAATTTAATGTTTTACTATTTTGTTTACAGTATTTCTTTGTGGAACATGAGTTAAAAACTGTTCTAATGTATGGTTGTGCAAGTTTCTTTAGAATCATTTTGTTTGTGGATTTAATGTTTCACTATTTTGCTTATAGTATATCTTCGTGGAACATGAGTTAAAAATTGTTCTATTATATGGTTTTGCAAAGTTTCTTTAAAATCATTTTTTGTGGATTTAATGTTAAATATTTTGCTATTAGTATGTCTTGTTGAATGTCCTGAAGTGGAAAAAGACATGAATAAAAGAAATTGAAGTTCTTCAGTTAGTACTTTGGAGAAAATTTCCGGAGATTATCATATGTAAGTGAAAGACTCTATCAGCATATACAGAAAAGTGAAGACTTGAACAGTAGACTTCTGACATAGGTGTTATGTATTTCCACCTTGGATACTCATCCCAAGGGCGAAGATTTTTCTACCAATATATACATCCCCAAGAACATGCATTATATTCGATACAAATGCCATGTTCCTATTGATTGCCATTGAGAACGTATAACTTTTTTGGTGTTAAAAGACATCCGTGGTGTCAAGCATATATGAAAACTTGTCTTCTTTAAAAAGCGTCTGTCATTTGACAAGGAGTTTTTGAGAAGAGGCCTGTCATATGAAAGGCACAAAAAAAAAAATTCCTGTCATATGCAAGTTTAAGCTACCCGTCAATTTTAGGCCCTGAACGTGTGCATCCATGTGTGCGTGTGCGTGCACACATGCCTGCAAGGCTGCATGGATGTGCATGTACACGTGGCTATATACGCATATGCATCTGCATGTGGATGTGATGATCTACATGTGCAGCATGTGGATTTCATGCTTCACATGATGCGCACGTGGCTCCCATCTGGACGGCGCGTGCGTGATGTGTGCGCGACGTGTGTGACGGCCCGCGGGCACATGTACATATGCCTGGCTGTGCGAGCGGAAATTGCAATGTCTCTGTGCGCATGCACGTGCATCGATGTGTTCATGTGTATGTGCGCGCGTGGCCAGGGGCTGTCTGCGCCTGTGCATGGAATTGGATGTGTATTCGTGTGTTCACATGCGTGCAAGTTTTGTGTGGAGAAATGTGATTTTTTAACTTTCGTTTTTGGCTGGCTTGCTTGTTTTCCAGTGAGAACGGACTAGCCTATTATGTGTTGCATAGAGAGTATATGTAGGTTTGCCTGCTGAGCGACTGCAGAGTATGTGCTCGTACAAAACTGTATGTACAACAGAACAGCAGTTTCTATTGCCAAGTTTATGTTCTGCTATCTCAACGACACTGCACGTTTACAGTAGACTATTTAGTTGAATTCCCATGTATGAACATTCCGGTTATGCATCAGTGGTGTTAGAATTTCTATTCTTGTATGCGCAGGCGATACTGCTGGAAATTTTGAGCTGATGTATTTTGCATAGGAAGTATGCGTAGGCATTTTACACACAGGGGCAGCAAGGGTATGAACTCATACAAAAGCTGCTTATGTATAAGGAACAGCGACTTCTATTGGGAAGGTTATGAACTGCGATTTTGAGAAAATGGCACGTACAGCAGACTGTGTAATCGAATTCCATGTGTGAGCATTGCTGTTATGCAGCAATGGTGGTCGAATCGTTTTTCTTGAATGACAGGTGATACTGCTGGTACATTTGAGCTAATGAACATGTAAAACCATGTTCGCTTGCCGCAAGGACATGACATCTGTTACTTACGCAGGCATACAATGTGAACAACCAGTAGAGAAACTCGAGATGTGCTCTCCTCATAGGGTAACTAGTTGAACTGCACTGATCATCCTGATTTTCAGCAAAAATATGTCCAGATAAAGTAAGAGAATACTGTAAATTTAGATGAAATTATAGAATGGATACATCAGTTCTGAGATATGGAGTGGGGGAAACAATGCCAGCTTTCAACACAGGTAGCTGGCCTGTGGAGCTTAACCATATGCCTCATGAAAACTTCCTGTGAAGCATGCTCTGGTTGCTTATTTCATTCTCTATGTAAACAAAAATTGGTTTCATTTGTTTGTTTACTTGACCAAACATCAATTGTCATGTTGTGTGATACAGTGGACGCATGCATATGATCAACAATTCTGAACGGCAGAAGGCATATATTCTACTTCATGCTATAGCTTCAACTTATATCTGATCACTCCCAATGTCAAAGATCTTTCAAGTTTCTTGTGCCCAAAAGGTCCTAATTTCTCAATACTTGTTATGGAGGTAGTGAAAAACTGAATATTATAGCTCACATTTCACTGCCAAATTTCCTACACTTGTTTGTGTAACCTTACCTGAGTTCGGGCTTATAACCTACTCTCCCTTATAGGCTGGAAATTTGAAGGAAGAAAGACACACCTGGGCGATTCCCCTTCATCCCCCACATCAGGAGTTCATGTCAAGCTAGTCGGCAAGAGTTTAATCATGAGGATGATAAATAAGGGAATCATGTCAAGATATACAGACCCATTCAGTGTGTGCATATGTAGCATTGTGTTTACATGTATTAATCCAGAAAAAAAAAAGGGCCGAAGTCGGGATCCAAGAACACTGACATTAGCTACAATGACAATTGAATATGAACAACTTCCAGAAGCTTCCAGTCTGATATACTTGATTGTTCTACATGTTTCCTTTAGCTCATAATAAATTTTAAGCCCTCTTTTAAAATCAATACTGCTCAAACTGGCTAGGATTACATGAGCAAAATAATAATGCAAGCTTTGAACACCTAGACAGGAGGGTAACTCTCATATCCTCGTATTGCAAACTTTCACACTTGTTGCCCCTTCCATTCAAGCAACAAGAAGCAAAAATGCTGCAAGCAATACTTGCGTAAATGTGTCAACATGGAAATACAAATACAAATGTGAACTCTATTCTAATTTCTTGCCAAGTTGAAATAGCTAGCAAGAAATAGATGACATAAATGTGGGGAACCAATTTACATTCTGATGCTCAATATGTATGCATCACCTCATCTTCCTTTCTTCTATCAATCAAGCGAATGTAACGGATTGGTAGCTTTTCAGAGCCTACATCATCTCCAGGTGTGCCCTCCTTAAATTTCTGGTATCTGTGAACATGGTAGAAACCCCGATTTATGGAATACAAAGACTAAAACATATCAACAATCATTTCCAAATTCACTCTTCATGTCTTACTTGAACCAGTTGTACCAACAGACACCAAGCATTATGACACCAAGCCCCACTCCCTTCATGACTGAAAAGTCATCACCCAGGAAAATGACCGCCACCTGATAAAAGAACACAGTGATTATATAAATAAAGATTTAAAATCATCATCATACCAATTACAACGATAAAACCAGTCATATGGAGCTTAAAATGTAAGAAGAAAACTCGGAACATGCATATATCAAATATGCACACAGGCCACCAGCACTGATTAAACTTGAGAAATGGATTCAGTATCAATGCTTAATTAGCTGGCCACAAACCAAACATATATTATGAGCCACATCATAGAAACAGTAACAGTAATATAGACTGAAAGAGAAACTTGAGAGCTTCACATTGAATACCAAATATTTCCAACTTGGATGGTTGGTGCTGAGAAATGAAGGGGGCTTGCTATGGAAATTTAGGTTTTGCAGAAAATAGAAGAAAGGGATGAAAAAGATGATTGAAGAAGTTGTATATACCATGGTTGAAGCCCAAAAGTCTAAGTTTACTTAAAAATGGGGTCTTAGACAGAAACTAAAGTGTGTATATCTTTAGAAGGTCCAAAGTAATCCAAGGGCCAATAAAATGCCTACGATGACTTCAATTTCGGGCCAAAAAACATATGTTTGAAAAGCTTTAGTGTGAAAATATCTACATTAAGAAAGTACACTTAAAGGAATCCTTTAAGTTAACTCCCACCATTTGTATGCATAGCTGATGTTGTGCCTTTGGTGGGCACTTAATAAGAGCATCTGCTGGATTCTATGATGTATTGCCCTTGGTCAATGTGACCAGGTCATTCTCAAGCACTTGTCCAATGAAGTGATACAGCACATCGATGTGCTTAGTGCTAGCATCATATAGTCAAGCACTTGGATGTTTGATCTATCTATGTAATACACGTCCTGACATTCAGTTTGTAGTTTCTCAAATTATGCATAGACCACTCAAAAATCATTGGATAGCAATTAAAAGGACATTCAGATTTTGAAGGGAATTTTGAATTATGCTATAGTATTTCCAAAGTCATCACATTTTCTACTAAAAGGTTTTGCAGAATCTGACTGGGCAAGTGACAAAGACACAAGAAGAAGCACAAGTGGCTTTCGTTTTTATGTTGGAGACTGCCTATCTCATGGCTATATCTAAGAAACAACCAAGAATAGCTATTTCAACAAGTGAAGCTGAGTATAGGGTTGTCTTTACAACTACACGAAGTAATATGATTACAGAAAATTCTGAGTTATCTTGGTGTTCATGTTCATCTACCTATGCAGATATTTTCAAATAGTCAAAGTGCTATTGCTATTGCAAAGAATCCTGTTCATCATGTGAAGACAAAGCATATTAAAGTTCAGTACCATTACATTAGGGAACAGGTATCTAAAAAGCATACTGAGTGAACTTATGTACCTACAAGTGGAAATGTACCAAATATATTTAACAAAGCATTATCCAAAGACAGACATCAGAAGTTATGCAGCCGTTTGAAACTTATGTGATTATGCATTGAGGGGGGATTGTTGGAAAACAATCTTAGAACTTCACAAAATTGCCCAAACAACCCACCAAAAAAAAAAAAACCTAATTTGGGACTTAGTGGAAATTTGGACAAAAATGATCAAAATTTTTTATTGCATCATTCGAAAGTACTCATTGAGAGCTTTCTAATAATATAAAACACTTCCCCGTCTGGCATCAAGAAGTCAACAAAAAGTCAAGCCCTAATTCTGCTTTTGAAGTGCTTTTCATTCAAAGAAAAGCTCTGGACTAATTATTTTGTATAAAAAGCTATGAAATGTTCTTCAACAGCTAGCGACTAGATTTAGTCCACCAAAAGCTAAATCACATAGAAAAAAACAAGCCCCATGTATGCTTTTAAAAAATTTATGCAAAAACTCAACTTTTTTAGTGATCTTCATGGGAGATTCTTGCCTAGCGGCTTATAGTATATAAAGATGAGCTTGACAACACTTTTAGCATCCAAGTATGAGCTACTCAAGCTTAAGAGATCTCGGGTTAAGAGCTAGGAGGACTATAGGGGAAGTACATGCAGATTTGGAGGAGACTTTGGAAGCTTATCCTTGTTCTTCTTCACAAATCCCAAGTGTGCATGCTGATTTTGGAGACTAGTACCTAATTTAGGGTTTCTTCACGTGTTGTTGTACTAGGTGCTTACCTACTACTTCATCGGGAGAAGCGACCATTGTTGTTGATCTACATCAGAGAAGACCTAATTTCATATTAGGGTTTGCTGTAATATCTGTTTGTACAGTTTACATCCTTATTTTGCACATACTCACATATTACTTTTTCTTACTAGAACCCTTAGATTCATCCTATATTCAGATTTTTGTATCATACACACATTGTATATTGACATTTTGCATTTATTAGTGTGTAGTAGCATTAAGCTGATGCACTTTTATAATTGTCTTCTCATCCCTCTATATTGTCATTTCTCTCTCTTGATCAAGTCAAGGTGTGTTATGTGCTAAGATCGAGTGTTGGAAAAATCTTGGATTAACCCATACTTGATATGGTTTGCAACCGAAAAAATCCAATTCTTTATCAAGTTGTACGGTTCAGTTCAAACCGCGGCGCGCATGTTCTTGGCAACCTTTCTAACCAATGAGAGCTCTCATCTTACCCTTGGGTTTGTGTCTCGACTCTCATCTCATCCCCTTAGCACTTGTTCGACGCTCAAGAGCATTGAGCAATACCATCTTCCTTCTCATCCCTTTGCATTCAACTTTCACATCATCCCCTTGCTAGAAAGCAATACTATCTCATCCCCTTGCATTTGTGAGAACATATCAACCATATACTTTTGTTTTTGAGAGCATACCAGCCATCATCCTTGCATTTGTGATACCAAGCTTAAACCTTTGCCTTTGAAGCTTTCATTGCTCAAGCCACACAGTTGGTCCTCATAGGCTCATCCCCTTGCATTTGTCTCATAGATCATCTCATCCTCTTGCTAGAGAGCATTAGAGCAACACCTATAGGCTATTACCACCTCATCCCATAATCCATTGAGCCCTTGTTAGACTTGAGCCCTTCATTAACGAGTTTGAGGCTTGAGACTTGAGTCCTGGAGTTTTAGACTTGAAAATTGACCCTTGAGTACATACCGCACCCTTGCTTCAATATTCAATATGCCCCAAAGCATCAATGCCATGTGGGATGCCCATACCATAAGCCACTCATTGACTAACGCTCAAAGTACTTCGGGCTCTAACATTGGTAATTGGATGTGCAAATATTGACTAAGTCCACTCCACAACTTATACGTCATGTGCCTAGTTTAGTAGGAATAGTCATTTTCTGCTTGGGATAAGGTTCCTCCCAAGATTGCTCGAATCATAAAACATGAGCATGCCTTAGCACAAGATGCTTGTGTTGCACATCGTCGTGATTTGGCTTCGACCGATATCGAGATGATGGAGGACATAGATCCTTCCTCAAAAACAACGCAACCCTCAACTAGTGTCGATCGGAGTCGAACTTCATCACAAAGAGCTAACAGTATGGAGGATGACTCCATCCTTCCTATAGGGTGTCCTAGGCAAGAAATTAGTGCCTAATTCATATACTTGACTATACAAAACAGAGACAGAAAGCCACATTGAATGTGTGATATATATCAAGGCATGGAGATGCATGGTGAAAGCCATTACTCAAGTCGGTCCATGTGATGATTGGTATGGACTTGACTACAAGTGATTGCATACTACCATGTTAGATGAGGAAAAAGATTGAAATTGAAGTCCACTTCGAACCTATTAAAACAAGTTGAGTGATGTATGGGTATTCCATCATTTATGATGGATGGAGTGACACTCGTCGACACCAATTATAAACATACTTGTGTCATCTTGCCTGGGTACCTACTTCCTCTATGTCATGGACACTAGTAAAGTGAAGGTTCACATTATGAGTGCTTCCAGCATATCAAATCTGCCATTCTTAAAGTTGAAGCAGAAAGCATGGTACAAGTTTTCATAGACCAAAGGGGGAGGAAGTCTCGAGGGATTTCTTATCTTGAGTATCTCATTAGTGGAGTCACAGACCTGAGTCAGTTTTGACTTTGGAGTCAGTTAGGTTGTTAGCGGATTGGACTCTTGGTCAAGAAATTGTTGAGGACAACAATTAGAAATAAGGGGGGAAGTGTTACGTCCCCAAAGTTAAAGGACATCTAGATGGGTGCCTGTAGTAAGTATCCGGCCTCTGCAACTCTTTCCTCTAGGGTTCTTCAAGCTACTACTATCTCAAAAGTTGGTCCTTCAAGAGGTTGAGTAAGAATAGGAGAGGGTAGAGCAGATGGTGGTGAATATTTAGTAGGATTAAGAATCCGAATTTCTATTAAAAAAATGCATAATCATCTACCTTATTGAAATCCGGAATTTTCGCATCTAAATCAGAAATTCGACTTTCTACTACATATTGTTGGAGTTCAAGTGTGCGGAAGCACACGAGTAGCACATGGAAGAAGAAGAAACTTGGAGGATAATAGAATAATAAATGTATTACCAAGGGGAGTGTGCAAAGACAAATTAAATGTTAGAATTATAGGCAGATATACAAGCCGGAGGGAAAAAACCTCCTAAAGAGGGAAAAAAGTGCCTTCGGGTCCTAAGTGTGTTCACACACATCATGACTGAAATATATCAACAAATTCCCCTTGAGTGATGCGGTGAAAAAGGAGCTTGCACTCATGTGTAAGGAAGTGTCACGCTATGTGGAAAGAAATCAATCCACAAAAGGAGATAAGCCTAAAGCTTTATGAAAAGCTTCAAGCTTCTCCCTAAGCAGAGCCTTTGTGAAAAGGTATGCAACATTATCTTGTGAGGGCATATAAGCCAAACTCATCTCTCCAGTAGAGAATCTCTCCCTCACCTAATGATAGTGCACCTCACTATGCTTTGTGCGAGCATGAAACACAAGGTTCCTTGAGACTACCAATGCTCTTTGACGGTCAATAAAGATGGTAATGGTAGAAGACTTCCACCACTCAAATCAATCAAAAGGCGTCTTAGCCACACATACTCAACAATTGCTATGAAAGCTTCCCTATACTCAGCCTCACAACTAGAAGTGTCCACATTAGGCTTCATCTTGCTCAACCAAGATATGCATGAGCTACCAAGCATGAAGCAAAAACTAGTGGACACATGAGTGCCATAGCAACCAGCCCAACTTGAGTCGAAAAAAGCATGTAAATTTGGTGGCAATGATCCCCCTTAGGATAAAACAATCCAAGTAGCCGGGTACCACTCAAGTAGTGAAAGATGAGCTTAACCGCCAATGCCTGACACATGGGCAATGCATGAACGTGCTAACTGAGAGACACCAAACTGAATACCACGTCAAGTTATGCATAAATAAATCAAGCATCCACCAACAAGCGGCTGATAGAGAACAACATCAAATGGATCTCCAGCATCATGAACACTTAACCATAAATCCATTTCCCTGAGAGTAGCAATATGTTTGCAACCTTCAAGGCAAAAACACTAGAATAATGTGTTAAAATATTTTGTTTGACACAAAGCTATTGCCCCATCAACTTGCATAAACTGAATTCCAAAATAATGATGTAAATGCCCTAGATTTGACATCTCAAAAGAGGCATGCAAATCAACCTTAAATTCAACAATACACTTCTCATTACGACTAGTGAGGAACACATCATCAATATATACAGCAATGATCACAAGTACATCATTTGCATGCTTAACATATAAGGTGCTC
>CM035434.1:83754566-83757066 GCA_020310875.1 Ceratopteris richardii
GTTTTTGGTTGTCTTGCATATGCATTAGTGCCTGAACAAAAACGCAGGAAATTGGATGATAAAGCAGTGAAATATATTTTTGTTGTGTATACTTCTAAAAGCAAAGGCTATCGTCTGTATCATCCATAGACTAGCATGCTTTTTCTGACTGTGACTTGGCTTGCTATGACACTCGTGTATCCACTAGTGGCTTTTGCTTCACGCTTGGTAGCTCATGTAAATCTCAGTTGAGCAAGAAGCAGCCTACTGTGGACACTTCCAATTGTGAGGTTGAGTATAGAAAAGCGTTCACAACAACTGTTGAGTGTCTCTGGCTCAGACGCCTTATGGCTGATTTGGGTGTTGGTCAATCTTTTGCCACCACCATATTCACTAACCATGGCTGCACTGGTGCGCGAACCGAAAAATTCGGTACTCTTTTAAGGTGCGTATCATTCAGTTCGAACCGGATCATTAGGTGCGTTGACTTTTTTTGCTGAAAAAAAATATGGATTAAAAAGAGAACCCTATCGTGGGCATCCTCGTTCCGCATGCGCGCGAGAGTTTTTCTCCAGCCTCCTTGCTTCCTTGCTCCATCAAGTGACACACACTATTAATTGAGCACTTGTAGCTTGACTCTTGAGCCTTGTTCCACACACCCTCTTGCTTCAGCTATCCACACACCTTGAGGCTTGTGCTCACTGCTCCTTGCTTCTTTCTCCATTGCCTCGTGCTATTTCCCACCTTTGGGCCCTTCATACTTCAAGCCATGAATTGGTAAATGCTAATGTTTCTGGTTCGGGAACACGGAGGTGGGTGTGCAATTATTGTGCAAAAACATTTAGCACAACAACCACACGTCTCATTCGACATGTGTCAACACTAGGAGGGTCTGGCATTTCAGCTTGTCCAAAAGTCCCCAATGACATAGCCGAGGCTGTGCGACATGAACACAATCTCAACCAAGAGGCGGTGGCTTCTCGCAGGCGTGAGTCTGCTGCAGCTTCTATTGATATATTAGAAGACTTGGAAGGTGGATTTAGTGTTGGACCTAGTGCTAGCTCATTTAGAAGCCGTACATCCACCCAACGAGAACGAGAAGAGAGTGAAAGCTCTACCCCTCTTGAGTCATGTGAGCCGCCAAGCCAGAGACCTAGACAAGGGGGCCTCCATTCTGCTTATCTAAGTACGGGCTTACAAAAGCAACGCCAAAAAGTTGTAGAAATTGAAATTGAGCATTGCATTGAATGCAACCTCTCTTTCAATGTTGTTCGCACTGATGCTTGGAAGAGGATGGTGAGGGCAATAGCCCAAGTGGGACCTACCAATGATGATTGGCATGGGATTCCATATAATCGCCTACGCACATCCATGCTCATTGAAGAGCAAGAGAGGATTGACCTACAATTAGGACCCATTAAAAGCGGGTGGCAGACCTATGGCTACTCCATTCTATATGATGGATGGAGCGACTTTAGACGACGCCACATTATCAATATAATGGTTTCCTCTTGCTTAGGCACTTATTTTATGAAGGCAGTGGACTGTAGTGCTGCGGGTACCCGTATCACAGGGGAATACATTTATGAGTTAGTTCGCACATCAAAAACACGATTTGGATATATATATCATGTCTTCTCCTGCTTACACATGTGCCTTGATTCCTTGAGGATGACTGTAATGGATAGGAGATGGATAAGTATGGCAAGAGGAAACACGGAGATTGCACATCATGTGCAAAGAAAGATTTTGGACATGGGTTTTTGGGCAGAGATAGGCAACATTTTACCTATCTTGAGACAGATTCATGTAGTATTACGCTATGTTGACATGGAGGGTTCAACCCTCGGACTTGTGTACCACATATACACAAGAATGACAGTGGCGATTCGAGCATCTACGACATTGTCACCATCCAGGTATATTATTATATATATAATTTCAATTCTCAAATTTGAAGTTTATGTTCAAATCTTTTTATTTTTTTAATTTATAATGTAGACGTGAAGAGATACTTCAGCTTGTGGAGTCTCGATGGGAGTTCATGTCACGACCTATTCATGGGTTTGCGGCATTACTCCATCCCTACTTCAAAAGCACCACATTATGGAGTCAGGGATCACTGCGACATATGAAAGATTTGTATATGGAGCGTGTCATGGTTGAGAATGAGCAGATCGCTTTTGATAGCGAATTCTCAGCTTATATGGGAAACATTGGCATAGCATATGCACGCCTCACATCTATGCGGACTGATGTTACGTCTCAGCCGCTTCAGTGGTGGAATTATTATGGCTATGGACACCCCACGATCGTTCCATATGCATTACGAGTGTTATCTCAGGTATTTTCTATGTTTTGAGCTTTTTGTGCAATGTGTTTACAACTTTATTATTTTGATAATTGATTTGATTTAGATTATAAGCCCTTAGCCTTGAAAGTTGATATTAATTTCAGGATTGTTCGGCGAGCCCATGTGAGCGTAATTGGAGTGCATTCTCATTGGTGCACACCAAATTAC
>CM035434.1:83764566-83844566 GCA_020310875.1 Ceratopteris richardii
CAGGAGGATATCTCACGCATCAGGACAGCCTACGACCACATGATGGAGCATAGGCGTTCCACCACCCCCTGGGTTGTCTTCCTTCAGGAGGCACTCAGACCACCTCCGATGTACCACATAATACACCCACCTCCCCCCATCACCAGTAGCTAGGGTGTTTTGCTCACTCATATTATGGATCCCCCTGTATTAGGTGGCCACTATCTGCTGAGTCAGAGCCACTTCTCCCCAGCCTTTTACCAACCCTTGATAGCTTTGTGTTTATTTCATTTCATTTTCTACACATGGTTACTACACTTGTACATGGCTTTTGTCTCATAGGCCAAGTTTGGCCTCTAGAAGACGTTAATATGACTCTCTCTCTCTCTCTCTCTCTCTCTCTCTCTCTCTCTCTCTCTCTCTCTCTCTCTCTCTCTCTCTCTCTCTCTCTCTCTCTCTCTCTCTCTCTCTCTCTCTCTCTCTCTCTCTTCCCTCTCTAACCCCTCCCTCCCCCCCCTCCCCCCCCCCCCTTTCCCTTTCCCTTTCCCTCCCTCCCCCCCCCAAAAAAGACGTCCTCGAATGCCCCAAACGCCCAAGGCCCGTGAGAGGGAAAACCCAAGGCGTGTGCAAGAAAACGCACACACAAAGAGCCAAGGTGATTGCACAAGAAAGCTTTTTATATTACTTTCGAACGTGATTACAACGAACACCAATGAGAGCTTGGCATAAGGGGAAGCGGCATCCAATGCACTACTAGCCCTCATACTTGCGCACAATTTGGCCCCGCAAGGTAAACCTCCTCGGCACTTTTTTTTTTTTGGGGGGGGGGGGGGGGGGGGGGGGGGGGGGGGGGGGGGGGGGGGTTTGTGTGGTGGTGTGGGTGTCTTGGATAGAAATACAAGGGCTGTGACATCCTCGGCTTGAAGAGTTTGTTGCCCTCAACAACCAGGTTGGATTTACAAAATTTGGGGTTGCTACAATTGACTGTGATACAAGAAAATTGGGAACATTACAATGGGTTAAGGGGCCATAGTTGGGCTATGATGTGCAGTAATATTTGCGGACAAAGGGGTGGTCCGAACCGAATGTGTTGGCAAGGATCCATTCGGCATCCACTAAGGGGAAGCCTTTCCATTTGATGAGGAACTTGGGGCCTTCGTGTGTGGTGCAATCTCGTAAAATGACCTCTGGTTCGAATTGGTTCTCCTCATCTTGAAGCACGGGAACTTCATGTCTATACTTGGTATCTGGCTTGAACCGCTTGAGTAAGTTCGTATGAAAAGGTGTTGTGAAACTGCACGTTGTCCGGCAACTCCAACCGATAGATAAGTAAGTGGGTTAATATGTTTCGCCACTCTGTATGGCCCTAATATCAGTGGTTGAACTTTTGTGTGATATTGCAGGGAAGTGTGATGTTGCATGCGCTCACAAGAACTAAGTCCCTCACTTCGAAAACTTCTCCCGGTCTTCTTTTTGGACTCGCATACTTGGCCATTCGTTCCTTGCTTCTCTGCAAGCTTGACTTGGCCTCTTCCAGCTTAGTGTTCCACTGGTGCAAGAATGCTCCGCACTATGGGTCGTCGGTGGCCAACTGGCAACATGGAGTCTTGAGTGAGTGCTAACGGGGTTATGACTTCTTTGTCGGTTGCTAACTCGAATGGGGTCATTTTTGTGCTCGAATGTACCGAAGCGTTGTAGTGAAACTCGAGGATGTCTAAGTGCTTGGCCCAATCTCGTTGCTCAGCTTGCACATAGTTGCAGATGTAATCTTCGATCGTTTGGTTGACCCGCTCGGTTTGCAGGTGATATGCGGAGCAAAATCAGAGTTGTGTGCCCAATAAGCAGAATAGTTCGGTCCATAAATGACCCAAGAAGCGACCGTCTCGATCTGAAATGATAGCCAAAGACAAGCTATGGTACTTGACTATGTGTGTGAAAAACAACTGGGCCACAATCTTTGCATTCAAAGGGGGCTTGAATGGGATGAAGTGAGTATGTTTTGTGAAGTAATCCACTACTATGAAAATGATTGTGTATCCCTAGGATGGTGGGAGCTCGGTTATAAAGTCCATGCTAATCATGTCCAGGGTCCATTCGGTACAAGAAGAGGTTGTAAAAGGCCATCGATTTGATTCGGTCCTGTCACACTAGCTAGCAAGTCGGAGATATCTCCACGTGTTGTTTGACTTGAGCTTTCATTCGGGGAAGTAGAAATGTCTATATAGTAGCTCATAACTGCAGTGTTGACCTCCGTGTCCCTCCACTTTGCAATCGTGAGCCTCCCATAGCAACTCCCTGTGCACTTCAAAGTCATCTGATACATAAATTCGGCCTTTGGGGTAGAGCATGCCATCATCGATTGTGTATCGGCCTGTGACTCTTGAGGTTGTTGAGCAGCCATAGAGGGTTATAGAGCAAGCATAGTTCAGCCATTGAGTGTTAGCTCCTCCTCTTCATGAAGCCTTTCACAAGCATTGTGTAGCTTTTGAAAGGGTCTATGCAAATTGGGTGGAGAATGCTCTCCATGCAATGGTATTCCCAATGATGTTTATGAAGAATGTCGCAAGAAATATCTTCCATTGAAGAGGAGAAAAGGCTCTCTTCCCCAACATGAAGTGGTCTCACCGGATCATGACGATCTCGGAATAGGTAATGCTCCATTCATTTCTATTGGTTCAACTGCACCCACAATGAGTTCACATGAATGTGAGGAAGGAACAAGTCTTCCAAAGAGAAATAAGGGAGTATGTGAAAGTGGCAGTTGTTCCTCTCAACAACCTACCCTTGCACAAGTATCGGGTGGAGTTTCGGGGACATTGGCTTTTCTTAAAGAAAGGCAAAGAGTGGCTGAAATTGAAATTGCAAGAACCATCATTGAGTGTAGTCTTCCCTTTAATGTGCTTTGTTTGGATCGATGGAGGCGTATGATAAGAGCCATAGCTAATGTAGGACCTTGTGAGGGATGGTATGGTGTTTCCTACAATGATATGCGCACAAAGAAATTGGATGAGGAAAAAGCAAGAATTGATAAATCTTTGGAGCCCGTGCGAGCCGGTTAGGCCAAATATGGATGTCCATTCTCTCCGAGGGATGGAGTGATCGTAAAAAGAGAGGGATTATCAATATCCTTGTCTCTTGCCCTCTTGGTACCTACTTCTTACGGGTGGTGGATGCAAGAGTAAGAGGCAAAAAAGTCATTGGAAGCTTTATTTATTCACATATCCGGCAAGCCATACTTGAGGTAAGTTTCCAAATTTATCTTCAACTTTCATTCATTAAAATTCAGATTTTGCATTCTACATTATATATAAAATCATAAATATGTGTGCCATATAATATGAATGACTAATATTCAGCATGCTAATTGTTTTTGTTTCCTTTTATAACTTGTCATAGGTTGGTCACCAACATGTTATTCAAGTCATTACAGACAATGCATCAAATTGTGCTTCTATGGGAAGGAAGCTAGAGCAAGAGTTTCCATCTATAGTGTGGAGTCCTTGTGCCACTCATTGCCTTGATCTTCTTATGGAAGACATTGGCAAATTAGAGTGGGTGAAGAGCATTACATCAGAGGCCATCTCCATTGTGGACTTCATAAATGCTAAGGTGCGGGTGCTTGCTATATATCGCTCATATTCAGATTTGGAGCTAAAAAAGCCATCAAAGACAAGATTTGCAGCCATGTGGATACTTTTAGACCGTCTTTTTGAAGTCCAAAATAAACTTCAAAAGACCGTTGTTTCAGAAGAGTTCAAAGAATGGTTAGATGGAGAGCCCATTGCACAACAACAAGAGGCAAAGGCTATGCAAAGATTGTGTTTGAAAGAGTCTTTTTGGAGAAGTGTTCATGGTCTTATCATTGCTATACTACCATTGTATAAAGTTCTACGCATGACCGATATGGAGGAAGCAACAATTGGTGTACTTTATCACTTTATGAAGAAGGCAATAAATGAAATTCAGAAGTGCACCATCCTTGATGAGTCGGTTGATCCATCATGGTAAGTATAAGTATGACTTTGTTACTTTAAAGTTTAAACTTCATGAATCGTGTCATTAAAATTTACAATATTTGATGCTCATTGCTCATTAATGTGTATGCTTTTTTCTCCTATCCCTTATAGTGATATTTTGGAGAGCACACCTAAAAGGCATGACCTTCTCTACTTGATTGAGAAGAGGTGGAAGTGGATGAAGCTCGCGATTCATGGTTTTGCTGCTCTCTTACATCCGGCTTTCAAAGAGCCATCCTTATTTATGGATACTTCACTCTTGGAAGATAGAGACACATATCTTCCAAAGATTCTCTCATCTAATGATCATGGTAAATTTCTACAAGATTAGAAAGGATTTTCCGTGAACTTTATCTAGAGCTTGAGGAGAGTGATCGGAGAGTGAGTCGCACACGATCTCACTCAAAGGTCATAGTTCGTGGTTCACGGTCCCGTCAGAGGCATGGAAGCTCCACTATTGCATATTCACGGCGTGGATCGAGTAGTAGATCTACTCCATCAGCTATGGAAGAGGAGAATGTGGTCATTGACACAGATCTTAGAGAGCCATCGTACGATGATGATGGCAACATTCTTAGTGACGGAGATTATGAGAATGCATCTATTGCTTCTTCTATTGGAGATGATGGAGATTCATGTAGTGATCGTCACTATGATGATTGATCATGATTCATGAAATATAACATTAAATTTTGTATTGTACTTTGGATTTTTGAACTTGGAGTTTGCGAAATTGACAATGTATTTTGAACATGTTACATTTGTTAGTGTTTACTTGTTTTACATGACACATGTATCATGCATGATGTTATGACTTATGTCAATGAGAAATGTGCTTCTTTAATCTTGTTTTGAATTAAATTGAATCGTGATCATTGAAATTTTCATACAATGGTGATTCTTGAATGCATGCAAATGCCAAAGCTGAAAATTGAAATGCTGAAATTTTAATTGTCAAGACTCAAATTTATGAATTTGTGCAATGTGTTGTGACATATATAATAATGTGATTATTTGTGTGTGTGTATATATATATATATATATAATATATAATATATAATATATAATATATCGTACGTATCGTACGCATCGTACACTGAAAGCTTAGTACGATCCCGTACCGTACGTGAACTGTACTGGATGCATCGTACTGGACAGGACGTGACTACCTTGGGCTGACCATCTTATATCATCAGCAATAACTAACGAATACAAGCTCGAAGCACACAATCAAGACCTTTGCTGCTTAGGACATCATTTGGAACAAGCATAATGGTAGAAAGAGCTTGTAAATGTACGTAATGCCTCTCAGTCAATTTAATAGCTACTGCTCCAGAAAGTCATGCTTTAAAGGTGTGGTATGATTGCCCCATCTGAATACCAGTTTTTTTACCAAAAGGAACAAAACACTGAAGAGAAGATAGTGGCCTTGCTTGGGAAGAAAGGTAACCTGTGAAGACAATAAAACTGCTAGGTACAGGGGACATGAACATCTATCTGCCTGGCTGACAGAAAAGCATGTTTCAACTTGCCTGACCTGCTTATTTTGTCTGTTCATGTTGATATTCCATCTAGGGTTGTACACTTGCTGATGTCAGCAACTGCCTGCAACTGATTTTTGGAGCAGCATAAGAGACTCTTAAGGAAAATACAAACCGTTTTCACACTGCATGGAATCCTTCACAAAACGATGCAGCAGTGCAAGAATTGTCGAGTCATACTTTGTTGTATACATAATAAACCTATTGGAAGTTCTTCTTAATGCTCAATGTACCCTAAATTAATAGCTCGGTTGACCGTACAAATTAATATGTGATCTAGCCAGATATTCTTAAAGCAGTCAGAGAAAAATACACCTTGAATATGCACACAACATGCCCAAAATAGATTTAAAAGCGTACCACAACACCTTGTACACATTAGCAAAGGATCACACCAATTATAAATCTAACCAGCAACCATTTACGAGCAATAGATCTAGCTTACCATTGTCTCAAATGAGACCGATATGAAGACTAAAGAGGCATTGGTCAAATCAACATCTAGCGCTGTCGCAACCCCTGTGGGAACGACTGTAAAAAGCGAAAAAGAGAAGTGAGGAAACTTGAAAATATACCATACAGATACAAACTAAACAATGGCCAACCACCTCTCACAAAGTAATCTTTCCATGAGATGCTAGATGTTGGCCTCATTGAAGGTGAAAAGTAACGTAAAATAAGCCATGAAATGACTGCTTGCATGGAAAAATGGACAGTGTTCATCAGAAGTGGTGCTGGAAAGTCCCACAGCTTGGCTCCTAGGAGCTTTTTGTTATATCTGAAAGAATACGCATTTAAAAAGGTCATTGTTAACAAACCAAGGGCTTAATTTTTACCCCCTGAAAAGCCAAACTCCCCGAGGAAATAGAATAGTGTGAGCACATACACATCACGTCAAGGTATGAAACACAATTTGTGAATGGTGCTAGACTGAGCCGCGACAGCCTTTGAAAAATTTGTTGCGAGTGTAAAAAATCAAGCACAAAATGGTGAAAAACCATATGGTATGTTGTAGTACACAGAAACATGAATTGAGAAAATCATAGCACGCAGATTGAAGCATTGCAATACGAAATCTGAACCCTTTTGATCTTGAAAGGAAGTGCAATCCATGGACTGAAAGTACGGACAGATAGTCACTCCAGTGCTTGATTTAAACTGGAGTAAAACCAATGTGATATGTATTCATTAAAGCAATAAAGGATGGCATTCCATTTTGTGGAAGAGATGGAAAGGTTCAAAAGCGGTGTGCGTGTATTGTTGTTGTTGTTGTTGTGTGTGTGTTTGTGTGTTTTTTTTGCCCCCCGGGGGGGGGGGGGGGGGGCTCTCTTTGTCAAACGAAAGTAGCTAGGTGTAGATTGAAAATATATTGGCGCTGTTTATTATGGTGGAAAAAACACTTACATTGTTAATCCAGTACTGAAGAAGTACCATATAGAAATGTAGAAGAGGGTTCGCAAAACGGTAAGAAAAACAGGTCTGCCTGATAACATGAGATTATCAGCTTGCCTTTCGACCATGTCTTGGAATGATAATTCACTTGACCCATCGCTTCCATGTTCCTCCTCCTCCCTTGAACGTTGATACGAATCCTCTTCTAAAGCATGGACAGGATTTGAGCTCAACCTGATCGAGTGTTGCCGGTTGATCAGTCCTTCATGTGGATCATCTGTATGCCCTAATGTAGATGATGGTGTGAAACCGAATTCTTTCTCAAATTCCTCGTCGGATACGGCATAATTAGAGCTTGGAGAAGATACAGCGCTGGACTGCGCAGAGTCCCAAACTGATTGCGGGGAAATAGTAACGTTGACGCCTCTTCTCTCTGCTAGTCCAGGTAGCTCCCCGTCCTGCTTATGGGGATGAATGACAAACTGCACTGGAAAATCAATGGCCGAATCGTCCGATTGGTGAGCAATAGATGGCCTCACCCGAGTCTGGGATGTATTGTTGGATCGCCAGCGGGAGAATGAGAGCTCGCCGTCTGACAGGGGATACTCCTCTGTTTCATCTGACATGGCGGATCAACAGAAGAATGCTGAGCATGCAGAAACATGCGACCTTCGCGGAGAGCATGCACTCATGGAACCCATGATCACCGATTAAGAGACAAAGCATTCTACACTTAGATCGTCTCGAAGATCTACAAGCAATTCATCCAACAAAAGAAAAGGGCGGATATTCTTCATAATCTTATGCGGGTACTTTTCTCTACATATATAACAACAAAATGTATACGTTAGAGTGGGTTCACAAAGGCGATTATCACAATTAGTGCTTAAAAAACCACCACATGGCAAAAGAAGATTAATTGTTCACCTTAGGTTGTTCTAGTGGTTGATTCTTTGGTCTTTTGAGACGGAGGTCCAAAGTTCAATCCCCGGGTTGGAGATGTGATGGCTTTGATCAGTCTAAACTAGTTGAAATCAGTTGTAATCTTGTCTAACCCCTACTTTGTGGGATACGAAGGGTCTCAAGGGTACTATGCTCATTCAACTGTAGAGTTGTTCATTCAACGTTATATTAAACCTATTGCATTTTGAATGATGAAAAGTCATCGTGCTTCAATTTTTTTTTAAGGAAGATTGGGCGAAGCCTACTCTCTCGACTAGCTTGAATTAATGGAAAGAACAACTATACAAGTGAAGATGGGTATAGTACCCATGGGACCCCCCTATCCCAGAAAGCACGGATTAGACATATCAGGTTGCTCGAAGGTAATAGAAACTGACTTGAGACCCATTGCACCCATTAGGGCAATAGGCATATATACAAGCCGGGATAAAACCCCTCCTAAAGAGGGAAAAAAGTGCCCCTGCGATCCTAGAGTGTTCACACACATCACTACCTAAATATATCAACAAATCCTCCCTGGGAGTGATGTGGTGAACAAGGAGTTGGCACTCATGTATAAGGAAGTGCCAAGCTATGTGGAAATCACTCCACAAAAGGAAGTAAGCACAAAGCTTTGCGGAAAGCTTCAAACTTCTCCCTAGGTAGAGCCTTCGTGAAAAGGTCTGCAATGTTCTCCTACGTGGGCACATATGCCAAGATGATCTCCCGAGCAGAGAACCTCTCCCTGACATAATGATAATGCACCTCAATGTGCTTAGTGCGAGCATGGAACACAGGGTTCCTCGCAACTTCCAATGCACTCTGACTGTCAGTAAAGATGGTGGTGGCAGAAGATTGACCAACACCCAAATCAGCCATAAGGTGTCTCAGCCACACACACTCAACTGTCGTTGTGAAAGCTTCCCTATACTCAGCCTCACAACTGGAAGTGGCCACAGTAGGCTGCTTCTTGCTCAACCAAGATATACATGAGCTACCAAGCATGAAGCAAAAACCACTAGTGGACACACGAGTGTCATAGCAACCAGCCAAGTCAGAATCAGAAAAAGCATGCAAATCTGGCGGCAATGATCCCCCCTTAGGATAAAACAACCCAAGTAGTCGGGTACCAGTCAAGTAGCGAAAGATGCGCTTAACCGTCTTCCAATGCTTGACACCTGGGCAATGCATAAACCTGTTCATCTGTGAGACAGCAAACTGAATATCTGGTCGAGTAATGCATAAGTAAATCAAGCATCCAACAGCTTGTTGATAGAGAACAGCATCAAATGCATCTCCAGCATCCTGAAGACTCAATCATAAACTTGTCTCCATAGGAGTGGCAATAGGCTTACAGTCTTCAAGGCCGAAACGCTACAATAATGTGTAAATATATTTCACTTGACACAAATCCATTCCACCATCAACTTGCATAAACTGAATACCCAAATAGTGATGAAAGTGCCCCAAATCAGACATCTCAAATGAGGCATGTAAATCAGCCTTAAAATCAGCAATATGCCTCTCATGAGGACCAGTGACCAGCATGTCATCAACATAAACAACAATGATCAGAAGTACATCATTAGCACGCTGAACATATAAGGTGCTTTCAGTTTGGACTGTTCTCAAAACCATGTGCAATCAGATAGGCATGTATCTTTTCATACAAAGCATGTGGTGCTTGCTTTAAGCCATATAATGCCTTCTTTAACCCACACACCTAGTTCTCATGCCCTTTCTGCACAAAGCCACAGGGCTGAAAAACATACACTTCTTCATGCAAGTCACCAAAAAGAAAGGATGTTTTGATATCCAACTGATGTACATTCCAACCATGATGAGCTGCAAGTGCACAAATGCTACGAACAGTAGTCATTCGGCAATACATATGCTTCACACATGACAACCTCAAGCCAGAAACTATGTGGTAAAGCCTGACTCTTGACCATACACCTCGCCATCTCCATGAGTGACTTGTTCTTCCATTCAGTAACTCCATTCTGTTGAGGTGTATACGGCACTGTACACTAGTGTTTTATCCCACATTCAGCCAAAAATGCATTAAAATCAGAAGACATATATTCCCCCCCTCAATCAAAATGGAGGGTGCCCATTTTACATGCTGACAGATTTTCAGTCAAAACCTAAAACTGTTTGAAGCACATGAATACTTCGGACTTTGCTTTCAATGGATATACCCATGCATGCCTGGAAAAATCATCAATGAAAGTCATGAAGTAAAGATAATTTCCAAAAGAAGGACTCTGCATAGGACCACAGACATCACTATGTACAGGTTGCAATTTTTGAGTAGCCCAAATTGAACCATCTTTTGGAAATGAGGAACGCTGCATTTTGCCCAAAATATAGCCTTCACAAACATGTTTTCCAAGTGCCTCAAGTTTGGGCAAAGAGGATGCCATTTTAGATTTCTACAGGCGTAGCAAACTAGCAAAATTCAAATGACTAAAGCGTGCATGCCAAAGCTTTGCATCTGACATAGCATGAGAATCATGTACTGCACATGCCGAATCATTCACAGATCTTTCATAGTCTATGAGCTTATACAGCCCACGACATAAAATGGAAGAAGCAATAATCACATCGCCATTTGACAGATCATGAACTATACACCTGTCATCAACAAATTTCACAACCAAGCCAATCTTGGCTAATGCAAAAACTGATAACATATTTTTTTTAATCCCTGGCACAAACAAAGCATCTGACAAAGTGAAAGAACTACCATCAGTAATTGTCAAAATGATCTTACCAACTCCCATAACAGGTTAAGAGGAGTTCTCGGCGCATTTAATAGTATTCTCTATAGGGGCAGGCTCGAGTGTAGAGAAGAAACTGTGTTGCGAGGTAATGTGTTTGGTCGCCCCACTGTCAAAGTACCAAACATCTAAGTCTACTGCATACATGCACTGCTCATGAGAAGATGGGTCAAAACTACAAACAATAGTAAACACCCATTCTTCTTCCTGCACAAGATTAGCAGACTCTGTTTTCGATGTAGAGACCTCTGCAACAACCATTCTAGCCTCCTTTTTCTTTGCCTCTTTTGCAATTTTGGACAGTTCTTTATGATATGATCATTCCCTTTATAGTACTTGCAAAACAATTTCTGCTTTTTTGATTTCTTCTCATCTTTATCTTCCTTCTTCGAATGTGCAGCATTTGCAGATTTCTGCTTACTAATTGAAGAGCTCCATTTTCCTTTGACCTTTTGACTAGCCAGGACAACTTGATCTGCAACACGCATAATGGACTTGTTCTGCCTGGACTGATCTTCCTGCAATAAAACAGAGACTAACTCCTCAAATGACAAGGCATTTGGATTGCCTTTCATCATCAACCGAAGAGTAGAAGCAAGACTCTAATATGAGTAAGGAAGACCATTCAGAACGGTCTACACAAGTGAGCTATCTGGTATAACCTCATCAGTAGAAATCAATTGTTCCTTCAAGTCTTTGATCTTTGTTAGAGAACTGTCCATAGAATCACCTTCATTCATGTGCTCACTCTCCAACTGTTTTTGGAGGTAAGCAACACGAGCCTCATTCCTAGCTTGGTACAATGTGGTATGTGTATCCAAAGCATCCTTAGCTAAGAGCAAATGTGAGGAATAATGGCACGTTTGACAAACAAAGCTATCGATGCATGTGTCTGGGCATCTCTACCATCCCAACGAATTTGCTCTACAATAGGTGCAGCAAAGACCGAAGCACGAACAGGAATATGCAGAATATCATCATCTTCGACACCTTCTGCATCAGCTTCAGTACCTACAGTTGTAGGTGTGATGGGACGTTTTTCAACACCCTGCACAATGTTCCACAATCCTTTTGCAACCAATACATGTCGCATCATATAAGCCCATAACGGGTAGTTGATGCCATCCAACTTATCCTCAATAGCCAACATACGAAATACATCACTACTTTCAATCATGGCCGGTGACTAAAATACCTTGATGCAGAGAATTGACTGTATCTCAAAGAGTTGAACAAGACTGCCCAGACGAATTCTGCTAGACCTGTAGCAAACGAGATGCTTATACTGGCCAAGCAAAACCGGTATATACCTTTGGCACAAAAAGATGAAACAGCCTGCACAAGCACTTCGATAGTGTGTTCCGAGGCCAAAACGAGCTCAGATCGCGATTTCGGCACCACAGAACAAAGCTATTTTGATCTCTGAAACACCCTAAGTATAGGTACCAAATTTCGTGCGATTTTGAGACTATGACTGGAGGAGTGTCGATGACACCCTAGATGAAGCAACGACCTGCTCGGATACCAATTGTTGGAGTTAGACGTATGCGGAAGCATGCGAACAGCACAAGGAAGAAGAAGAAGCTTGGAGCACAACACACAATACTGAATGTATTACTAGAGTATGTACAAAGATAAGTAGCCCCTTACGGCAATAGGCATATATACAAGCCGGAGGGAAAAAACCTCCTAAAGAGGGAAAAAAGTGCCCCAACGGTCCTAGAGTGTTCACACACATAACTACCTAAATATATCAAAAAGGATCATTTAGTATTAATGATTGTTCACTTTATATGAAGTTCAATAAGTCTAGATGTAAATTTTTCTTACCTGTGACATTGCAAGGGAGTTGTTGATGTAAACTTCTAGCTCTAAATTATATTATATGTTATTATCTACTAAATATATGTTGTGTGGTGTTATTATGGTCTATAATTATCATACTCATGGGACTCCCCTCATTTTTAGATCTGATCTACACCACTCTCGAGGACGATCTCTGACTCTAGGTGAGCAAGAACACGGAGAAGAATCCTTATTTCTGCCCAGCCGTGTACTATATCCATTAATCCCTTCTTCCCTCATAAGAGTGCTTCCAAATGGCTACACACATGGGTGCCACTTGGCACTCATGTGTGAGTCCATCTAATAAAGGCTAAGAGGTGGTTCACACCTCTCTCCTAGGAGTTCTCCACATAACATTTCCTTCTCCTGAATTCCATGTTTGTCCGCAAAAATTGTATTGGAAGGTCCTATTTGAAGAGAAAGAATCAATGGAATAGTACTCCCACTATATACCCATGTATTTCAATACATGGTCATATCTTTGTGTTGTTTTCCCATATCCTCCCCCTTAAGAAAACTCTTGGGAAGGTAATCTAAAATTGGGAAACTATCTCTGAAGGGTGCTAACCCGCTCTCATGTGGCACTATCTTATGAATCATCTTTCCACTTTACTAGACACTCTTTATATAAGTGACTTCTAAGATGGAACTCTAAGATAGACTTGCTCTCCTACCTCAAAGTTGATGTCTCTCCTTTGAGGGTCAGCATAGGCTCTAGCTCTATCCTGAGCTTTCCTAATAGTGTCCTTAACAAGCTCAAGCATATCGTTTATCTCTTCCAAGAAGTCCTTTGCAGCTTGCACTTTCTCATTCTGCAATCCTACTGCATAGGGAGCTCTTGGCTGAAACCCATACATAAGCATAAATGGACGATTCCCAGTGGAAGAGTGCTTGGCACTATTATATGCAAACTCTACTATAGGTAAGTACTCTTCCCTGTTAGTTTACCGTTCATTCACATATGCTCGAAACATATCCTCTAGGATTTGGTTAACCCTCTCTGTTTTCCCATCCGACTATGGATGCTCGGCCATACTCATGCTAAGTTTCATATCCAACCTTTTGAAGACCGCTCTCTGTCACGAGGAAGGAGATAAGGAAGAGAGCTCACACACACACTCTCACAATCAAAGAGAAGCACACACTCAGATTGAGGCAAGGAAGAATGATCTTCTTCTTCTTCTTCTTCTATTACATAAAAAGGAATGTACAAGAATGACCTAAAAACAAGAATACAACAAGTGCAATATATAAAGATCAGTACATAAGGAAAAACCTAATGTCCGCGAATGAGTGAGCTCGCAAGGAACAAATGTGACATCACTCTCGATAGATAAATCTAATAAAGATCAATGAAGTATCCCTAACATATACCGACGTGACCACTATACATATCAGAGAACTGAAAAACTGATATGTGTCATCTTGGATCATCACATGTTGAGCTTGATATCTCAACACTCCCCCTCAAGCTTAACATCATGTCCACTAATCCAGGCATCTTCCGAAACTTCTTTAGCTTCTCTACTCTAAGTGCTTTAGTGAGAATATCAGCAACCTGTTCATCTGTTCTCACATAAACAAGATCAATACCACCTGCTAATACCTTCTCTCTAATGAAGTGATAATGTGCCTCGATATGCTTTGTTCTAGCATGAAAAATAGGGTTTTGTGCTAGTTGTATGCTGCTAAGATTATCACAATAGATTGTGATAGGCTTTTGTACGTCCACACCTAAATCTGCAAGTAGCATCTCCAGCCATGATGCCTCACATGCTTCCATTGCAACACCTCTATACTCAACCTCTGTACTCGACAAAGCAATAGTGGGTTGCTTCTTGCTACTCCATGTAATAGCTGCACCTCCAAGTGAGAATAGAAAGCCACTAGTAGATCTTCTGTCTGGAATGCTACCAGCCCAATCTGAATAGGTGTATCCATGAACCTGCAAATGTACACCAGCTTCATAAAACAATGCATAATCCAAAGTAGCACTCACATAATGTAGAGTGCACCTCAGAGCATCCAAATGTGGCTTCCTGGGAACGTGCATAAGCTGAATTTCAAATCCAACGGTATAGCTTAGATTAGGCCTTGTAATTGTGAGATATATAAGACTTCCCACAATATTCTTGTACATAGTAGCATTTTCCAATGCTTCACCTGATTTAGTATCCAACTTCAAATTCTCATCTAATATTGGCTTACAATCAGCCATACCATACTTGCAACATATTCAAGGCATATTGCATTTGCGACATCCATATATATGTTTCTGTATGTATAAACTCAATGCCCAAGAAGCAGTGCAACACACCAAGATCTTTCATGTCAAATTCCTGCATAAGAAGTTGCTTTACCTCTTTGATGCCTTCTTCATTATCACCACGTACAATCAAGTCATCAACATAGATAGCCACAATTGTGATGCCATCATCACCCTTCCTTGCATATAGTGAATGATTTGCATCACACATAGAAAACCCAATGGCGGTTAAGTAATCAACAATCCTTGCATGCCATGCACGAGGAGCTTGCTTCAGGCGATACAAAGCCTTTTGCAACCTACAAACATATTCTGGGTGCTTTGAATCTTCATATCCTTGTGGCTGGTCCATGTATACTTCTTCCTATAACTCACCATGTAGAAAAGCATTCTTCACATCCATCTGATGCACAGTCCACCCTTTTGTTGTAGCTAATGCAACAAGTGTTCTGATAGTAGACATTTTATCTACAGAGCTGAATGTTTCCTCATAATCAATGCCATAAGTTTGTGCATATCCTTTCACCACCAAATGTGCTTTATACCTGCTTATGCTACCATCAGCATTGTGCTTTACCTTGTAAACCCACTTGCAACCTATGGATTTCTTTCCTTATGGCAATGGAACCAGTTTCCATGTATCATTTCCATAAAGTGCAGCCACCTCCTTATCCATAGCTTTTTCCCAATCTGCATTTCCAATTGCATCTTGAAAACAAAAAGGTTCAATGACTTGGATTACCTTTGTCATGTAGGCACAAATACGAGCCATGTAACTATCATATGTTAATCGTTGTACAGAATTCCGCATCCTCCAAGATCTTCTTGGTCCCGAGTCACTTTTCATTATATCATCTGCATGTGCCTTTCTAACTCCTGGAGTCTTCTCAGAGGGCAATCCAAGTTCCTCATCAAGACTCTTTTCTGAACCACTTGAATCTCCATCGTCTTCAAAACTTGCACATGCTTTATGACCAGCAGAAAGCTTTTCTTTATCTTTCTTGGATGTATTTGATGAATTTGCTGGACTAAAACTTCCACGCAATCTTCCACTCCATGGATTTGAGCTGGAACTATTGCTTGGTGATGCATCCGGTCCACTCAAAACTTGAGATTCTGCACTTGATCTTTTAGCATTTTCTTTGTCATTTGGTTCAAGATTCAGTCCTTCTTTGGCATCTGCATAGAAGCTTGAAATTTCATCAAATACCACATCTCTACTCACCTTCATCTGTCGTGTGAGTGGGTTATAACATTTATACCCCTTTTTCTCAAGGGAGTATCCAATGAAGACACATTTTTCTGCTTTTGGATCAAGCTTTGTCCTTACCTCATCTCGAACATGTACATATGCAATACAACCAAAAACTTTCATATGAGGCAAGTTTGGCTTTTTACTTGTGAACTTCTCTTCAGGTGTAACTTGATGTACAACAGCAGTTGGAGTTCTGTTCATGATGTATACAGCCGTATGCATAGCTTCTACCCAATAACAATGAGGCATATTCTTCTCAGCCATCAATGCTCTTGCTATTTCTACAATATGTCTATTTTTGCGTTCAACAACACCATTCTACTGTGGTGTGCACCTACATGAAAACTGACGTCGAATTCCATGAGTTTTTAGAAAATTGTTGAACTCATTTGACATATATTCACCTCCTCCATCATATCTTAATGTCTGAATATACTTTCCAATCTGCTTTTCCACCATAGCTTTGAAATTTCGGAAGTGAGTCAACACCTCACTCTTCTCTTTCATGAAATATACCCACACTTTTTGTGTATGGTCACCAATGAAAGTAACATAAAACCTGTCACCACCCATAGATGTGGTCTTTGTAGGACCCCAAACATCTGTATGTACTATTTTTAGCACATTCTCACTAACATGCTTGTCATGTGGAAATGATGATCTTGATTGTTTACCAAATTGACATGCTGCACATACCTTTTGCATCTCTGCAACCTTGAAATTTGGTAGTCCATGGACAATCTCCTTTGACTGCATCAATTTCAGCCTTTGCAAGTTTGCATGTCCAATCCGTTTGTGCCACATCTCTATATCAGCAATAACTCCTTCACCTTTTGCAAACATGGTTGCATTCATTTCACGAATTTTCACATTTAAGGTGAACATCCTACCCACTTTCTTTCCTTTGGCAATCAATCTTGCATCCCGTTTGTATCTACATATAACCCATCATCACTGAACCTGACTTGTAATCCCTCGTCAACCATTTGTCCAACAGAAACGAGATTCTTTGTTATATTTGGAACATGCAACACATTAGCAAGATGTTTTACCTTCCCGTCCTCCATGGATGATGCTATGTTTCTTGTATGCTCGATAGGGTGTGATGTGTTATCACCTGTTTCAACATATCCAAGAGCTGGCAATTTTTGCAAAGTACTAAACCATTCCGCATGACTGGTCATGTGATTTGAAGCACCTGAATCAACATACTAGACATTATCATTCGGTTTTGAAACACAAGTAGACATTGCATTCATCATGTGATCTTGAACCATGAACAACTTCTCATAATCATCTGCACTCGTGGATGCATAGTTGTTTTGTTGCCTTCTGTTATTTTGATTCTTCAAGCTGCAATCACGTTCAAAGTGTTCAAGTTTACCATAATTCCAGTATCCTTTAATAACATTACCTGAATCATTTCTTTGGAAATTTTTGCGACCTCTTTGGCTCCCCCTGCCTCGAAACTGTCCTCTTCTTCCTGCATGATTCTGTTGTTGATCTTGGTCTTGGTTACTGTTTCCTCTTCCATTTCTGAACCCTCTACCTCTACCTCTTCCTTTGCTAGAGTAGAACAACAGTTGGGGAAGCAAATGCAACAGAAACAAGGAAAACTCTTGATCTGGAAGAGAATGCACAAATAACCTTCCAAACCAATATAGACAAGCAATGTACAATTTTATACCACACCACAATGGAAGAATTGGTAAAACAAAATCCTCACTTATATGAAAAAGTGGGAAGCAAAACCATAGAATTTTGATCCACAGCAACAAGAATTGGAGGAGTTGTTGTACATTCCTATTGATAAAATAGGAGGATATTGTGAAGGAGAAGAGGGAAACTCAACTCTAAGAATACAATTTGGTAAAAATCATGCCAAAGCTATATTGGATAGTGGATCAGGTGTGGCCATCATGACTAAACAAACTTGGGAAAGATGGGGAAAAAATGAATTAATACCCACTAAAATGAGATTACAACTTGCAGATGGACACATAGAAAAACCCCTAGGAATATGGGAAAAGGTGATTGTGGAAATATGTGGAATAGAAATAGAACATACTTTTGCCATAGTTGAATTTCCACAATCCACTTCATATGAAATCATCCTAGGAAGACCATTTATGAGACAAATGCAAATTGTGCAAGATTGGGGTAATGATTGCCTATATCTTCAGAGCAAAGGAAGGATAACCAGAGTAAATCTAAGAAATGGTCAATATTGTGACATGTCCCCTCAAGAATGGTTCAAAATACATCGAAATCAAGATTTAAGTGAAGAATCAGAGATTGAAGATCAGAATGAAACAGAATCATCAATATGGAAATGCAATGTGATAAGAAACCTTACAAATAGAAAAAGAAGATTAAGAAAAGAAGATTGTATAGAAGGGAGAAAATTACAGGATGAGAGCTATATACCACAAAAATTCAAAGATGAAGAATTTGAGCCTTATGGTTGGAACCAGATTTTGGCTACCATGGATCTAGCCAATGATGAGTATGTGGGAGTGAAATTCCAAAATGAAGAAGGATATGATGTCTTTCACATAGGAATACAAATGATAAAGGTATCAAAAATAGAAGAGGACCAAGAAGAAGAAATGATATTGAAAAATGGTAAAACACAATATTTGGAAGAGGTAAAAGCTACAGATGCAATAAAAGATAAAATCTCAGGCAAATATAGAAAAAACAAACACAAGGAAATAGAAAAAGACCAAGAGGATGAAAAAAATAAGAAAATGACAAACAAGGATCAACAGTTTGATGTACCTGAAAATTTCAAGACTTATGAAGTAGAAGACAGACTACTTCTAAAAATGAAACCAAAGAGAGAAAAGAAAAGAGGGGAGGCATATGACAATGAGTAACAAACTAAGAAAATCACACAACCACTGAGAGGGAAGGGTTGGGAATGATATTTGCTGTAAAAAAATATAGACATTACCTTTTGGCCAACAAGTTTAAATTCTTTGTGGATGACCAAGCTCTACTCTACCTAGTAAACAAACCTTGTCACACTGGTAGAATAGTCAGGTGGTTTCTTCTATTGATGGAGTTTGAGTTTGAGGTAGTGGTCAGACAAGGAAAGACTCATTTGAGAGTAGACCATTTGTCCAGAATCCAGGCCAGAGAGTCAAGTTCACCTTTATATGATGTCTTGCCAGATACATATTTGTTCAAAGTAGAAACTATTCCTGAATGGGCCATGACTTTAGTACCTTTGCTAACCATGGGACCCTACAGAACATTTGGAAACAACACACATATGGTATTACAAAGTAGAAATTTTATGCTGATGGCTGGTCATTTGTATCATCTCAATCATATAGGCATATTGGAATATTGTATTCCAGAAGAGGAGCAGCATGAATATCTGAGGAGAGTTCACTATTGTAACCCTTGTACTCATGCTTCCATGATAGTCACTATTGCTCTAGCACAATGGTGAGAACCACGTTAAGAAGCTTCACCTCCTTAATTGTCAATCCGCGGAAGAGATAGGAGTGATATGAAGATCGTGAATGTGAGATGAAGTGAGAGTGAAGGTGAGAAGCATAGAGATGCACACACACATACACACACACAACGAAGAGACAAGCAAGGCACAATGGATGGTGAGAAATTAACTCTATTACTCAAGAACACTCTTACAAGTTCAAAATAGCTCTAAGCTCTTCTCTACTCAAACAAGCTAACTCCAAAAATGAGCTCTCTAGCTCTTTTTATAGTTTCTAGATTAGTTTTGACCGATTTCTCATCTAGTGACCGGCATAGTTAAAAAATAGGTCCTAGATGCTATTTGAAAGGGTAAACGGTGTCTAAAAATAACGAAAATTGATACGCTTGTTCTACCTAAGCTCCTCAAGCTCGAGCACTCCTCGGCTTGCACAAAATGGAGCTATGGATTACAAAATGGGGTTTTCTATGTTACATATGTTACAATAGTGATAAAAATCACTGTTGGAGGTTTTTGGAAAGTATTTGAAAACATAATTCTTTGAAAAAAGATTTGATTGGCTCCCTGCTCTGTCGTTACATGCTTCCGTGTCTTCTATGCCTCTGGCTGCTTCCAACACCCCCCTCCCTCTCGCTTCTGTCGTCCCTGACAGAACCTTATTGTGAGGTCTGTCGGATATAGTTCTATAGGAGGTCTTGAGCGAGGGTGTGCTCGGAGATACAAATGCCTCGGGCCAGATTTGCCTCGAGTTTCTTCCAGTCGATTGGTTGCGGTTCTTCCGGTAGCGGGAGCTGATAGTGTGTGGAATAGACCATTCGTTCACAGACAAATAAGTGTAATAAATGTGTAGGCCTGCTTATGAATACCTCTGAATGGTATTCCCAGAAGCCGGTTGTGAACATCTCTTTGAATGTCTGCTTGTAGCACGCCGGTAGATATTTTATTCTGCAATGCCAGGCATAACACACCCGTAGCGATGGCGTTGTACTCATATCATATACCAGATCGATATTGCCATGCTCAAAGCCCGGGGTGTTGACATGAGGTGCCTTGACGCGTCGGAAGACTTTAAAAATCATTTGCATCATGTCAAAGATTTTGACAGTCATATGCGCCGCTATATCGTCCATATGCTTTAATCTAGGGAGCCAGTGGCGAATTGTAGCCATCATGTAGCCAACAGTTGGTAACTCGATGGGTGGCTTAAAATAGTGGTAATTCAACCAATCCTGGCACTGCTTATTGTTTTGTACCTTAATAGCAAAGGCAATCCAGGAGCGGCGTCGTGGTACTCGTCCCCAACATGGGTTGTACTTTAAGTGCAAAGGTGCCTTTACCCATGTACTCATCATTTCTGGATACTTCTATAGTAAATCTTTTCGCCACTCTGGTTGATAGATCTCTCCTTGCTGCGCATCTAGTGGCAAATCGTCTTCCTCGAACTGAGTCGCATGCGATGGTTTCTTACCTGTTTCTTTCTCAATGGCTAACTGGTATTCGGCCATTAACATAAAATACGGTTTATACTGTAGCTCGTGCCCAGATATGTATCGTCGTGGGGCCAAATGAGCAAAGAATGGAGATTGTAAAATTCTTTCTTCTATCATCGCCATGGCATGTAATTGTGCCTCTACTCTAGCTGAGTGCGTTGTTCCAAGTTCCTCAATTGTCTTCATCCACGTGGGAGTCGGGAGTTCGTAAGTCATCTGGCCTTCGGCCGTGACGCGTCCGCCTGGGATGGGTTGTGGCTCGTACGCCTCTTCAAACGTTTCCTCCACCGGGATGGTGACAATTTCTTCCTCAGCTGGTAGCTCAAGTGGGGAATCTGGCCTTGGTGGTGCTTCATATACTGCAATCCTTGATTCAAGGTTTGATACCTGGGCCCGTAATGCGTTGAGTTCCTCTAAGATGTCAGGAGAGGGGTCCACAGGTGCTGGTATGTCTTGGTGTGCCGGTTCTCGTAACTGGAGTAATTTGTGATCTTCTTTGAGTTTCTGTAACTCCTCGTTCATGCGGTCGTATGCATCTAGCAATCTTACATGATCTTCTAGCAGCATCCTCATGGAGTCTGAGGGAATGGCTTTGAACCGACTAGGACTGAGTGGTTGGTCTAGATGGTCTAGGGCCGCTTCTAAGTTTTCTCGATTCTGGTCCTGTAAGCGCTGGTTTTCCTCCTTTGCTGCTGCTAGATGTCTTCTGAGTAAGCCCATGTTTCGTGTTAGTGTTGCATTGCGAACTGTCTTGGCTCTTAATAAGTTATCCAGGTCAGCAGTGGCTTCCTTGGTTTTTTCTTCGCTTTCTAGTTCTAATTTATGATAGGCCTCTCGTAATGTCTGGTATCGGCTGTTCAGTGAGGCATTCTCAATAGACAATAAATTAAGCTGCGACTGTAAGTCATTGGTTGTCCTCTGTAGCTGCTGGTAATTATCGCCAAGAGATGTGAACTCATCTCTGACTTGCGTCATACACATGAACATCTGTCGAAATGCATTATCTACAGTGGGTGATAGTATTAATGGGGTGCTAAATGAAGATGCAGTGGGTGTAGATGCAATGGGAATGGGGAATGGGGGTGGGAAGGTGGATGCTGTGGTGATTGTGGAAAATTGTGAGGTGCCTAAATATGTTTGTGACGTGAGTGAAGTGAGTGATGGTGCAGTGGGTGGTGAGATGTCCATGTCATTGGACGTGTCCAGTGGAGTGACCGTGAATATGGGTGTGACCGTGGGTGCTTGTGCTGGTGTAAATACGGGATTTACAAAGGTTGAGGAGTAATTTACAGGGGGGCTTGCTGGTGCAGCTTGGTGGAAAGGGAAAATAGGGGTTACCGTGGGTCGGGGAGGTGAGACTGGGGAGAAGGTTAATGGCGGTGGGAATGGGAAAAGGGGTCGTGGAGGTGTGGGGAAGGACGGGAAAGATGGATGGAGGAAAGGTGGATGTGTGAGGGGGTAGACTAGGTCTAATGGGTGCAGGAATTGTGGGGTGAGTGGTCGTAAAGACGATTTTTGCTACGCCACCGGCGAATGAAGATGTTGGTCTGGGAGAAGGAGGGTGAATAGGGGAGGCTGGAGGGATGGGCGGTGATGGAGGAGCGGTTGGGGTGGTCGGTACTTCAGTGACTACTGAGGTATGTACAGTTCTAGCGCGGGGTGGGGAATTTACAAGGATGGTTCCTGCTGCCAACAAACTTTCGGGGACGAGGCGTGCCTCCCTGGCTTGTTCTGAAGACTGTGCTCCTGTTGGTACACGAATGTATTCGCCGGGCTTTGAAAGTAGTCGTACTCTGCGGGGGTCAAACTGTGGTAGTGGCTTTCTTTGCAAGTACCTAAGTGCTTCGTTGGAGCCTACTGATTTGACTAACTCTCTGAATCCTTTGATGTATGCGTCTTCGAATCCGCCTGTGACAAGTTCTTGTTCTATTATCGCTTGACTCTCTTCCTCAGTCAGCTTTTTGCGTGCCCAAACCTTTTCCATAGTTCTATACAGCTTCTTAATAGCCAGTGTGTAAGCGGCTGCTTCGTAAGTTTCATCTTCATGGGTACTTGTATCACCATGTGTGTCTGTTTGTTGGCCTTGGCCATCTGTCTGTTCATGCTCTTGGGATTCGATAGTGCCCTGGCTTGCTTCGTCATCGCCTTCGTCGTCATCGGTTGCTGTTCTTTCGTCATCAGAGCTAGACACAATCTGTCCTTGTGGCTGATCCCTGGGTGTGGTATGATAGCTAGGCCTTTCAAATTCTTGAGAAAACAATTGTCCTTCTGAAAACTGGAACTCATTGGAGAATGCATCGGGCATCTCAAAATCAAAAGTTGGATCCAGTGGAGCTGTTTGTTCTGCTTCTAAATGGGGTATTGGAAAAGAGAACGCTTCCGCACCAATGGTGGTGGGAATTTCAGCTGCTGTGGTGATAGGTTCTGTGGTTGTGGCTTCCTGGGGTGCAACAGTACTGGTGGTGCCCTCCGTTACAACTGGTCTTGATAATCTGATACGAATAGGTTGTACGGTGGGAGTGGCTGCTGTCGGTGACTGCTCTGGAGATGGTTGTGGCGAGGGTGATTCTGGGACTTGTAGGCATGGGATAGTGCCTCTCATCCGCTTTCTGCCTCTGCCTTTGCTAGCCTTTCTAGCTTTCTTTGTGGTTCCTTTAAATGCCTTCAGTTCCTCACTAGTCATGGCGCGCTCTATGGGTAAATCATATGCCAAACACATGTATATAATCCTTGTAAGTGCACAACATCCATTGATGACTTTCTTTCGTTCCCATCTATGTTGTGCCAAATAGAGCTGATCAATTATCCAGCTAGCTAGATCAACCGTTTGAGGTCCAGTACATGCTAAGTATAAACCAAACCAGATTCTCTTGTGGGGCATGGTAAAACGATCCTGAGCTGGGAAAGCAAAATGCTGCATGCATATCCGCAATGGCTTGGAGAGCTCAGGGGTTATAGCTGAAATATCCTCCCACTTAGTAACATCACCACGTTTCATCTGCTCTGGGACTAGCCGTTCTCTCTCCGTCGGAGTATGCATTCCATGTATTTTGAGAGCTGCACGAATTAAATCTTTGGACAAATAAAACCTTCTGAATGGAGGGTCATTTACCAAGGATGGTAACATGAATGTTCCGGGTAGATCCTTGTTCTCTGAAGCTGTCAAGGTGGTTACTAGGTAAAAACATCTATAAAAATCGGGTTTAGGCAAAGGGTCACTAAAATATTCTGTAAATCCCGCTCGTGCCCAAACGTGCGTTAAATCTTGTGTATTCTGCAGTCCTTCAAATTCTCTTGAAAAGAACTGGTACTTGGTCCATGTGCGAAGATCAAATGCCAAATTGGCCTCAAATATGAAATCAGCATCTGCTTATGGTCCTGCTAGGCCTTGAAACCAGTGAGAATTACGATGAATCTTCTCAGTATATCCTCTAGGAGGATCGTCGATTGGCATGGGTCCTGGAAAACCTTGAAACTCTGGTGGTTGCATCGTAGGATAAGATTCCACGAGTAATTCTCCAATATTGGCCATTGGTGTGCTTGGGCAAGCATCTGATGGTTCTTCTTCGGTTTGCATGATGACTGACGAGCTAATGGAAAAGATCTGCTACAAAAGATTAGCACATTAGTATGGAAATTAATTATGATCCCATTAAGGTGAGACCGCAATCCCTTTCCATAACCGATGTGTAACCCGTGTAGCCAAGTGTCATGAAGTGATTGATGCAATGATTGTTTGCAAAACTAATGCAGGTCTCTAGACGCCTACATTGTTAGATTATGCATACATTTCTTGATGAGCTTTTATTATGCATGATGTGGGGTTTTGGTGTATGAATTTATACAAGGTTTGGTTGAGGGTGAATTATTACAAGGGTGGAGTTTAAACGGGGTGGGAGAATTGTTAGATAAGGGGGTACAAGAAGACGTCTGGATACGTTTCGGTATCCATTTCCTAAGAGTCTTGGAGTGGGTGGTATGTTTCTGCTGAGGGACAAAAAGTGGTATCGGGTTTGGTGGTATTGAGGGATGGAAAGATTTCTGAGGGGTATATATTACATGGCTTGAGGGTTGGGCTATAATACATTGTTTGGGTACCCAAATCTGCATGGGTGTGGGTCGATTGATAAGATACTTCTTGGCGATCCAAATCTGCCGAGTATTTGTACTTGGGGAAGAAGATCGAGGGGACTTTGGATGCTGACTCTGCTTCTGTTGAAACTTTGTCCTGTTCTCGTCTGCAGTGTTACCAATAGCCTGTGGTTGCTGTCCTTTTGGCACCCATATTTGTCTCGTGCCGCTTGTTCTGTGATGCTGATACTGCTGCTTTCTTTGCCTTGTCTGGTGGTGTTGTCGGTCTGGGTTCCTCTGTTGTGGTTGACTCCTTCGTGGTGGTTTGAGAGGTCTAGTGGACGCTCTGCTTTGGAAAAGAAGGGAGATCCAACACTTGCGTGACCTGCCCATTAGGAAGCGATTCGTTATTTATCTTTAATCTAGGCCAGTCCGCAACAAGTTTGGAAGGATGAGCACCGCAAGGTATTGTGCTCATTTGGCCGCTGATGCAACCTACCTGACTTCTGATTGTGTCCATGTGCCCTAGCGGTTGGGTAGCTGCCCCTTCTAGTTTGCAGGAAGCCCCAGGGAAGATCTCCTGTCGTCCTTCTGATTGACAACTATCCATAGCCAAGCCCGAGTGGGTTGGTGTAGACGTAACGTGACTGATCTGACCCAAGATCTCCTGGTCTTCCGTCGCATGTATTTCATAGGGTCTAGGGTTATAAACCTCAGTTGGAATGCCGTTAGGGAAGTCAAGCGGTATCACTTGCTTCTGTTCTAAGGTTCCAATCTGTAAGGAGCCTTGTCTAAGATTTAGGTCCACTGAGTGATCGTATAGCCAATCTTGGCCAAGGATTAGGGGTTCTATCAGGTCATCATCATGGCACACTAGTAGCTTCGCTGTCATGGTCACTTCCTTAATGAGGATAGGAAGGTCCACCTCACCCATGCAAGGGGTTTCCATGCCTCCTAGCCCTATGAGGTATGCCTCAATTGGCCGCATTTCTATTCCTGAATCCTTATAGTGGGACCATCTAATCGCACTAGTCGCAGCACCTGAGTCAATTAAAGCCCTGAGCTCTTGGCAAGGGTTGTCGTGCTCTAGCCTGACTGTAATGAATGGTCTCCTATCCACTATACTAGGATGAGTGGTTGACTTTACTTGACACATGGCCATGTGATATCTGGGTGTAGTTTCCAGATGGTTATAATGTTCTCTCCCTAGTCCTTGTCTTCTTAACTTCATGCGTTTAATGCGTTCTATTGCTTCTGCCTGACTTCCGCTCGTATTCTATTTTCTTCCTCCTTATGCTTCTTTGCCAACGTGAGTCGTCTAAGCATATCCTCAGTAAGAGGTTCCTGATATAGCTTGACTCTAGAGCCACTAATATAATTAGGCATTACGTCTCCTTCTAAGGTGGCTAACTGTACTGCTCCACTTGTTGAGAGTCTGTTAATGATCATAGGTCCATAACCTCGCTTTTCTAACTTACGTGTGTGTTGCTTTAGCATATATACTATAACTAAATCTCCTTCTTTTAGGCCTTTATCTTTCACATGTGCATCAAAATATGCTTTCTGTCGCTTCTTCGCTGCATATATTCCTGCTGCTGCCTTTAGCCTGGTTTCTCCTAATCGTTCCAAGTCCATTATTCTTGCTGATAATTCATGGCCGGTCCACTGATGTTCTTGTGCAACCTTAAGGGTCGTATCAAGAAGTCCAAAGGAAGCACAACATTCTGACCAAAAACCATCTGAAAGGGAGTTGCATTGAGTACGGTCTTGTAGGCCACTCGATATGCCCAAACAACGTGGTGTAACTGTTTGTCCCAATCTGAACATTTGTTGTTCACGAGTTTCGTCAGTACGTTACAAAGGATCTTATTAGTGCTTTCAGCCTGACCATTGGCTTGAGGATGATATGGTGCGGATTTCTTGTGGATCACCATAAAATCCTGTAACAAATATTCAATGACTTGGTTTAGAAAGTGAGTGCCTCGATCGCTCACTAACTCTATAGGCAGTCCATATCTTGTAAAGACATTCTCAAATAAGAATTTTGCAGTTGTGTGTGCATCATTCTTTTTCGTGGCTTTTGCCTCTACCCATTTCGTAAGATAATCTGTGGCAACAATAATGTATTCAGCACGTGTACCTTTTGCAAGGGGGTTAATGGGTCCCACAAAGTCTATACCCCACTTAGAAAATGCATGTCCGCCCATCATGGGTTTCAATGGCATTTCATCTCTGTGAGTAGGAAACTGAGTTCTTTGGCACACATCACATCTCTTTACATAGGTATGAGCATCCATGTGAAGAGTGCGCCACCATAATCCTGCAAAGAGGATGGCTTTGATTATCCTATCGGGTCCAAAATGACCTCCTGCAACACCTTGGTGTGCAGTCTCTAGTATGCTCAGATAATCGCTCTCATGAACACATTGTCTTATATATCCATCTCGTCCTCTTTTGTATAGGTTATCGCCAATAAGTGAATAATCTTGAGCTTCCTGCTCTAGACTGCGTTGTCGTGCTAAAGTCATTCCTTGAGGGAATGTCTTCGTCCTCAAGTATGTCAATAATTGTTCACTCCAGTCTGGTGTGAGAGACACGTGATATAATGTAGCATGCTCTACTGGTGGTCTTTCACAACAAACATTGCATTCCTTACACAACCTGTAGACATCTGCTTCCATCGTAGGCCAATATACTAATTCGATGTTGCTTTAATGCACCTATGTGTGCTAATTGCAACCAATTCGCATGTTCTGATTCATCTACACAACAAGCAAGAATCTTTTGATTATCCTGTTTATATATGCTTCCTTCCATTATTTGGTATCTCTCAGACTTGGTAATCTCTCCCTCTTTGATCTTTATCCTAGGATTCTTGGGTCCATATGTGAGAATAGGGACTATAGGCTTAGCCCATTCTGGTGCTATCTCAAGGTTAAACAAATATGCGTCTGGTAACTCATCCACTACTCCTTGAGGAGCTTCTCCTGAGGTTAATCTTGAAAGGTGGTCAGCTCTAAGATGTGTCTTTCCTTTCCTGACTACGACTTCAAAATCATACTCCATGAGTAATAGAAACCAACGTATCAATCGTCCTGTGTTACATGGTTTGTTGACTAGGTACAATAGGGCTTGATGATCTGTAAAGAACTTGAACTTATTGGCCAACAAGTAGTGCCTAAACTTCTTTACTGCGTAGATCATCCCTAATCCTTCTCGTTCCGTCGTGGTGTAATTTCTTTCTGCTGCGTTCAATTGTCTGCTCGCGTAAGCTATGGGGATATCTATGTTACCTTCATTCGTGGGTTGTGCTAACACGCATCCTATGGCATAATTGGATGCATCCACATGTACATGGAATGGCTTACTCCAATCTGGTGTAGTCAATATAGGTGCTGAGCACAAGCGTCGTTTGAGTTCATTGAATGAATTTTCACATTCATCTGTCCATTCAAAGTTGGTTAAAAGAGAGTACAAAGGCTTGGCTATGATTGCATACATGTGTATGAATCTCCTATAATAACCACAATGGCCCATAAATGCCTGTACCTCTTTCACATTAGTTGGTCTAGGTAATTCTGCAATTACCTTCACTTTTTCCTCATCCGTAGAGATTCCATTTTTTGACACAATGTGTCCTAGAATTTTGCCTTGTCTGACCATGAAAACGCATTTTTCTGGGTTCAAACAAACCTGATATTCTCGACATTTGTCAAATATTTGTCTTAACTCGGGAATATGCATCTGCCTGATATTAGAATGAGCACATATATCATCGACATATACTTCCAAACTCTTGCGTAAGAATTCCTTAAAAACATGACACATGAGTCACTGGAAATTGGCGGGTGCATTTGTTAAGCCGAATGGCATCACACGAAATGCAAATATGCCCCATTCAGTGGCAAAAGCCGTCTTGTGTTGGTCCTCTGGAGCAATGGCTACTTGATTATAGCCTGAAAAACCATCAAAGAAGCTGTAAACTTCCTTGCCCGCGACTCTTTCCAAAAGATGTTCTGTGATAGGAAGAGGATAACTGTCTCTAATCGTGGTGGCATTAACTTTTTTAAGGTTAATACACACACACAATTTTCCATTCTTCTTGGGCACAACCACAATGGGGGATACCCATTCGGTATGCTCAATTTCGTAAATGAATCCTGCTTCTATCAAGCGATCTATCTCCTCTTTAATCTTCGCAGCGTAGTTATCATTGTACGTGTACGGTTTTTGTTTCATAGGTTTTGCATCTGGAGTCATAGGGATTCTATGAGAACATATATCTAGATCTACTCCTTTCAAATCTTTGTAACTCCAAGCGAACACATATCTATATTCGCGCAATAGGGCAACTAATTCTTCTTCTTCTTCCTTCGTCAAATCATGCCCTATGTATGTACATTTTTCCTCTTCTCCTTCTATGGCTACTATTATTTTCTTGGTTTTCTCTCGGTTATCATATACTTGTCCGACATTCGCCTTTCTATTCGGCATTCGTACCATGATTCTTCTATCTTCGATTTCATACTTCTTGAAGTTCTCGGGTACTTCAAATAAAGATTCTTCTTTTTCTGACATGGTTGCTTTCTTCTTTCTTTTCTTGCCTTCACTCTTGTTAGTCACTTCCGTGGCTAACCTCACCTCATTCGTAATTTCCTCGTGTCTCTGAGTGTGAGTCTCTACTTTGAAAAAATATTCTTCCTCTGATGCAAAGGGTGGGTCCATGATAATTGATTCTAAATCAAAATCACTCGCATCCTCAAATGCATCAGTGCTAGGTTCACATTCTTCTAAAATTGAATCACTCATGATTGGCTCTATCGTGAAAACTGAAATGTCATAGCCATCCTCGTCACAGTGGGGTGTCCATTGTTCTTCATTGGTGGCTACATCCATGGTTGCTAGGATTTCTGCCCAACCATGGGGTTCAAACTCTTCGTCTGGAAATACTACAGGTGTATAAGCTGGATCCTGAAGGGTTCGTGGATGTTGTTCTGCACCTAAGGTCCTGGCTTCTAACCTTTCTTCCTCTTGTTTTGCTACTTTACACATCCATAAATGAGTATCCTCATGCAACCAAGAAGGATCTGATTCTAATGAGTGCACGGATTCCGTCTCTACTGGTGTCTTATGGATGGTATTCCATTGTATTGGGGGTACATCTCGATGTGAATAGTCTTTAAGATTGACTTTGGTAGTCACTCCTAAATGTTGCAAGTACAAAGAATTGGTTCCCCAATCTTGTACAATTTGCAACTGACGCATGAATGGTCGTCCCAATATCATCTCATAAGCATGGTTTTTTGCAAAGTCACAAATGGCGAAGGTATGCTCAAATTCTACACCACAAGTGGTGAGAGATATGCCTTCTAGTAAGCCTAATGGTTTTTCTATGTGTCCGTCAGCCATTTGTAGCTTCATCTTGGTGGGTCTTAATGCTGGCTTACCCCAACGTCTCCATAAAGCGGTGGTAGCGATGGCTACGCCGGCTCCTGAATCTAAGATGGCTTTCGTGGTGTAGCCCTGATGGGTTATCGGAAGATAAGTGTTACCTTCCTCTCCTTCGCTTACATCTCCAATCTTTTCTACGGGTATCTCTCGTACCTTATTTTGTGATCCTATTTGTGAGGGAGTAGTAGCAAGCTCGGGCAATTGATTTGCTACATGTTTCCACAATTCTAGTTTTACCTTTAACAACTCCTCTAGAGTGAGATTACATTGTACTTTGGTATTCTTGATCACTTCCGTGTTTCTAGGGATTACTGATTCTTCATTCCTCACTATTATCGTGGGTGCTCTCATATTAATAGACTTTGCTTCCCAAGGTCCTGTGAACTGAGGTAATTCTTGTAAAGAATTAGATTCAAAAGTTGTGTGTTCACTCAGTTGCTCCTCCTCTACCTCATTGTAAATAGAGGGAATGTCTTGGGGAAATTGTTCCTGCAAGTCATCTATTTCTTGAATAGGAGGATGGGTTCCTTGTTCCTTTCTCCATTTCTCTTCTTGGATTTCTCTCAAAAATTCATGTGAATATTTATGTATGGAAGACAAATTGTCTTGACTTTCTGTATTGGGTACTTGAGACAGGGATGGTGCATTCCTTTCTTGTGTCTCTGAGACAATAGGGTTCCTATGCTGATCCTTTTTCTCTTTGCTTTCAATCAAATATTCTAGCCTCTCCATTAGTCCTTGAAAATGTAATTCCGGTTTTTCCATGTTATTCCAATTAAGATATCTAGAGGCTTCGAACAAAGCTTGTGCTAGTTCTACCATCTTCATGCAAAGTTTAGTTCTCTCAATTTCTAGATCACCTCGAGGGTAGTTTTTGCTCATTTCAGCTACCTGAGGTCCCTCTTTTAATCTAGCCTGATATGCACGAAACATCATGTCTAGATTTTCTGGTATGGGTTTCGCTAAAACTGATCCTGATTTTTGAGCTGGATTCTCTTGATTCAAAGTCCTGTGAAGTCAATTCTAGGATTTTGGCTCTAGATTCCTTTAAACTTCCTTCCAACTCAGTTATCTTTTTACTCCATTTTCTCTTAATTCTTTCTCTAGAATCTTTCCAAGATTTTGTCTTTTTAATGCTAGATTCTGCAACTTCACTACTTCCAACTACTTTCCCTTGATTAAGTTGTTGGTTCTGTAAGAGCGCCTGGGCTCTTGTGATAGCTTGGATAGGCACGTATGTAGGGTTGGATCCATCTGCGTTATTTACAATACCTATCACGTTGATCGGTGTCACATTCGAAGCATTAACAGGGTTCTTAGGGCAATCTTTGATTATGTGCTCTTTGCCACAATTGGCACAAAAGCCTTGTATGTTATAGTACTGTGATTGCCCTGCTATTGAAGGATGTGGACAATCCTTTATGAAGTGATCTCCTTGGCACCTAAAGCATGGTCCTCTAGGGCCCTATGGTCTCTGTTGTCTTAATTGGGGCCGTGGATTTGGGTTTGTGTACATCACATTAGCATAGTCTGGCTCCCAACTAGGTTCCACTGGTGGACTATCATAATGATATGTTTCTACGTGTTCTGGTGACTCCGTGTAATAAGCGGGTGGACTATCTACATGCGTAGAGTCAAAACTGTTTGAGTGTGGGTCACTCTCCGTGATCAAAGGTGAAGAAGGCACTAAGGCCCTACTTAGATTCTCTTCTGCAGCAGCGTACTTGACTGAGATGACATTCGTTGGTGGGCGTGGCTGCTGAGCTAAGATGGGTTGAGGTCTCTGTTGAGCCTGGTATGGGTAGTTCTGAGGAGGCCTATAGTAATAAGGCTGAGCATTGTATTGGCCTTGATACCTACCTGGCTGCGGGTATGCTTGCGGGTAGTTCTATCTCACGGTTTGTTTGTTGTATGGGCAGTCCTGAGTCGTATGATTCGTGTATCTTCTCTCAATTGTACAGTATTGGCCACTAGGGTTGGCTTGAGGTTGTGGTGCATTGGGGCACACATTTGCCATATGGTCACCACCACAAGTGTAACAACGCTTGTTCATTAGCACCCTAGGTTTATTAGAAACTCCTAGTTTCTGAGCCACTTTTTCTGCTAGGTCTTCTATTGAGCTAGACAATTTTGTGGATGCTAGAGATGAACAGTCTGAGTCCTTATAGACCTTTGAGAGTTCCAACTCGTCTCCTAAGTTGTCCTCAATGTCTATACAAATTCTTACACATTGCTCTAGCGTTCTGGGTTCTTTTAGGTACACGTAGGAGCGTAGTTTAGAGCTCAACAAGCCATCTAGAAACAATGACACTTGCTTGGCCTGTGAGGGTAGCTCTTGCATTGGACATCGTTCAACATATTGTCTAAACCTATGTCCTGCCAGTCTTACTGTTTCTTGAGGGGTTTGTTTAAAGCTATGAATCAACGAAGACGTGTCATGTCTAATCCCACTTTTAGAGAATTCAGTGATGAATGACTCTAAAAAGTGATGGATGTCTCTAAATTGCCTTTGTTGCAAAGGTTGGAACCAAGTTAAAGCTGTATTCTTTAACGTTAGTCCAAATGCATTGTATTGCGTGAACATGTCTTCAACTTGTTCTTCTCTTAGTACTTGCTTGAATTCTGTGACATGGTCATAGGGATCTCCTGTCCCATCAAAATAATTCTTCATTGATTTTACTAATTGAGTGGGTCTTAACATTCTTGCATGTTCACATGGTCTAGGTAGAGGAAAATCATCTCTACCACCTGGTATTCCATGATCTCTTTGTCTATCCGCTCTATTAGTGTCTGTGGTTGTTCTATCTCTCCCTACGGGATGAGTGAAGCTTACTTCGGGTCTTTCTTTATTTTTCTCTCTTTGATTTCCCTGGGCTGATGATGTTCCTGCCCCTTGTTGACTTGTATTCATGTTCGTTCTAAATGGAGGGAATACCAATTCACCTCTCCATGTGTATGTGTTTTTAGCATGGTCAGGCACCACAAAGACTCTTTCTGAAGTCTCATCCAGGTATACAACCTTTCCAGGTGTATCCGGGTCCTTGAACTCGTATATCGTGATGATACCTACCTCACTAAGTAGTTCGGTCTTGTATCTCCAAAAGGCTTCATCAGTTTCTTTATTTACAAACAACTCTATGCTTCTGTTGTCTTGAGGGATCCATTCCGGGATTAGTACTCGTGTCAGTACAGATTTCCCTCTAGGTGTTCTAGGCTCTTCTAATGGTTCTTTTCCTTGAGATTTAGCTTCCGTCTCTAATTGAATTACGCAAAACTCATTCGTATTGTTTGGCTGCGTACTTAATATGTACATTGTTCCTTCCTTGTCTATGTACGCGTCTCTCTCGAATTTCACCACTAGACGTTCGAATCCAATGGGTTGATCGGGATTGTGCATTTGCACCACTTGCCTTCGCAAACCATCCTCATAGATGCGAGCACCTAAGCGGTTGGTTCGGAGAAACTCTAGTTCCGTTCTATAGGGTCCTTCTGGTTTTTCTAAATAGGCTACATTCGACCCTCCTTCTGGTCTGTCTGTGCTAAATGCCATTTCTGAATCACTAGTGTCTGAGCTCTCGTAGGGGTAATTACTATTCAATTGTTGAGCCCACGATCGTGCAATAGTTCTTACACTTGCCTTTGATGATCTAAGGCTTCGTCGGTCTGACTTACCTATATGTTTGCCCGATCTAAGGTTCATTAATTTCCTTCCTTGCACACTCAGTACACGCTCATATCGTCAATGATTCTTTGTTATTACTTTCTTGATTCTTTTTAGATTTCTTTAGATTCTTGTCCTAATGTATGCGTCAGGAATTCGACTTTCTGTGGTACTTTGAGTTCCCGTTCCGTCAGACTTATGTTCTTTCCTTTAGGTTTTCGTGTCACACACCTTTACTTTAGTCTTGAACTTGATAAATTTAATTCTCTTGAACTTGAGGCGTTCTTATCGTCTTTAATCCACAATACTACCGTTTATCCTAGGCTAAGAATTGACTGAGGGGGTTGAGTAATCTTCCAACCTCGAGTCAATTTTTCTGGTTGCTCTGATGCCCAAGAAGCCGCGCTTCCCAAGCTTTATGCCCTTCACTGCCTTGCCTTGGTTGCCCTTGATTGTCCTTACTAGACCTGGAAAAATTCAATATTAGACCAATTCACAGTTGGATGATCAAGCACTTGAGTATATACACCTTTTAAGTCCCTTCCCTTTTGCCCAACTTTTCAATGCTTGCCCCCTGGCTTTCTAGACCCAAACTAGGTCAACCTCAAAATAGCTTATCTAAAAATAGACGTATCCTTTAAGAAAAAAATAGTTGAGGTCACGTAGTACTCGTAAAGAGCTTTCTAATGAGCTATTAAGCTCAAAAAACGGACTTCGGATGAAAAAGTTATGACCGTTCAGGCCCTGGGGGGTAAAAACTGACAAACAGGTTTTTCTCCAAATATGGGCTAAGGGGTCTCCTATGAGTCTAATCACCCAAAAATTTCCCAAAAATAGCCCCAAAATTGGCCAAAAAATGAAACCCTAAAATTTGCGATGGGGGTGCACAATCGCGATGGTGTGAGACAATCGCGATGGTTTGGTACCGTCGCGATGGCGTGAAGGTGAACAATCGCGATGGTCTGAAGTGCACGGTTGCGATGGTCCAAAAGTGAGCAATCGCGATGGCGTGAGTGTGAACCGTCGCGATGGCTCGATCAGGCAGACAATCGCGATGGCGTGAGTGTGAACCGTCGCGATGGCTCGATCAGGTGGACAATCGCGATGGCGTGAGTCAACGGTCAACGTGAACAATCGCGATGGTCCAAAGTGAACCGTCGCGATGGTCACAGATGCGATGGCTTGAGCCAATCACGATGGTCCGGGCGCGATGGCGTGAGCCAATCGCGATGGTCCAAAATTTGAGTTGTCGCGATGGTCAAACTTGCCACGTGGCACCGTCGGCGCGATGGCGTGAGCCAATCGCGATGGTGTGGGGTCAACCGAACAGTCGCGATGGTCCGCGAACCGTCGCGATGGTCCGCGAACCGTCGCGATGGTCCAAATGAACCATCGCGATGGCGTGAGACCGTCGCGATGGTCTGGCCGAGCCGTCGCGATGGCGTGAGCCTATCGCGATGGTGTGACACAATCGCGATGGTTTGAGACCGTCGCGATGGTCCACCAAAGTATGATTTTTTGCAATGCAAGTATGGATTCCTAGAGGCGCAAGTGTGCTCTACACGCTGGTGTGGTCGCCTTCTTCAAATTCCGAACTTTGCAGACCATCGCGATGGTCTGACACAGTCGGAAATTTCTGACAGAAACTGAGAATTTTACCTTTTCCAAGCTTTCCTGATGCACTGAAGCTCTGTACCTGCAAGAAAACTCAAGAAAACAAAAGTACACACAAGCACAAAAGCTCTCTCTCACTCTCTCGCATGCACAAATGAGGGGAAATGAGGAGAATGGGTGGATATGGTGAATTTTCTGATTTTTTTGGAGATGAAGATGATGATGCGGTGATGAAGATGGAGTGCGGGGGAGGTGAAAAACACTAAAAACTAAGTAAAAACAACAACAAAAACTGAAATTTTTACCTTCCAACGCTACTTCTTGCTATACTCTTACCATCACACATTCGTCCTAGACTCGATCCCCGGCAACGGCGCCAAATTTGGTGTTGCTCTAGCACAATGGTGAGAACCACGTTAAGAAGCTTCACCTCCTTAATTGTCAATCCGCGGAAGAGATAGGAGTGATATGAAGATCGTGAATGTGAGATGAAGTGAGAGTGAAGGTGAGAAGCATAGAGATGCACACACACATACACACACAACGAAGAGACAAGCAAGGCACAATGGATGGTGAGAAATTAACTCTATTACTCAAGAACACTCTTACAAGTTCAAAATAGCTCTAAGCTCTTCTCTACTCAAACAAGCTAACTCCAAAAATGAGCTCTCTAGCTCTTTTTATAGTTTCTAGATTAGTTTTGACCGGTTTCACATCTAGTGACCGACATAGTTAAAAAATAGGTCCTAGATGCTATTTGAAAGGGTAAACGGTGTCTAAAAATAACGAAAATTGATACGCTTGTTCTACCTAAGCTCCTCAAGCTCGAGGACTCCTCGGCTTGCACAAAATGGAGCTATGGATTACAAAATGGGGTTTTCTATGTTACATATGTTACAATAGTGATAAAAATCACTGTTGGAGGTTTTTGGAAAGTATTTGAAAACATAATTCTTTGAAAAAAGATTTGGCTGGCTCCCTGCTCTGTCGTTACATGCTTCCGTGTCTTCTATGCCTCTGGCTGCTTCCAACAGTCACCCTAAGTAATCTCAATAGGATGGGAGTACATTGGCCTAATAAGATTCAAGATGTAAAAAAGTATATTTCCAACTGCTGGAAATGCCAATCCTTGAGAAATTTAGAAGTTATAACATTACATTGGTTTCAGAAAAATCCAGATTAGAGTGCAAACATAATTGAGGAGTTGAAAAGAAATAAGAAAGGAAAGCCAGAAAGAGATAGTGCATACTCAAAGAATCTACAAATGATTTCTGAAGAATATCAACTGATAGGAGAACAATTGTACAAAAAAGGGATGGATGGATATCTAAGAATTTGTGTTCCTGAAGATAAATATGTGGAAATACTAGAAATGGCACATTCTGGAGTGGCAAGAGGACATTTTTCAAGTGATAGGACTGCTAAACTCATATTATACTCTGGTTATTGGTGGCCAACTCTATTTCCTAATGCAAGAACATATGTGAAAAGATGTGACATTTGTCAGAGGGTGAGTCAACCAAATAAAAGAGACAATATGCCACTAGTACCACTGATTTCAGCAAGAGCATTTAGTAAATGGGGATTGGATTTCATTGGACCCATACATCCTCCAGCAAAACAGTCCCATGCTGAGTACATACTAGTAGCCAGAGATTACCTGACTAACTGGGCAGAGGCCAAGGCTACAAAAGGGAATAATGCTCAGACCACTGCCAGGTTTCTTTATGAAAATATCATTACCAAATTTGGATTACCAGTTGAATTAGTAAGTGATAGGGGAACTCATTTTTTGAACCAAATCATAGAGAACATAACTAATTATTTTATGATCAGTCATAGAAAGTCAGCCCCATATCACCCACAAGCTAATGGATTAGCAGAAAGTACTAATAAAGTACTTTGCACTGTATTGTCAAAATTGGTAAACACAAATAGGAATGATTGGGATTTACAACTTAATCATGTCCTATGGGCCTATAGAGTGGCATACAAAACGGCACTAGGAACCACACCATTCAACCTGGTATATGGACAAAATGCAGTTCTACCTATAGAATTCCTTATTCTAACACTAAGGATAGGTAGTCAATACAAGTGGATTGGACATGAGTTTCTGATAGAGTGGTGGAACTGGAAAAACTAGGAGCCTCTAGACTTCAAGCAATTATGAGCATATATGCAGACAAGAAAAGGCAAAAAGCTTATTATGATGTTCATATTAAAGAAAAGGACTTACAAGAAGGAGATCTAGTTTTGGCTTACATAGTAAAAGAACATCAAAAAAAATTTCGGAAAAAAGGACATGGGCCTTATATCATCCATCAAATAAGTAACAGTGGAGCTATCAACTAGCTAATATAGATGGAGAAATCATGCCAAATTTCATAAGTGGATGAACAGTAAAAAGGTATGATCTACCATTAATTGTTTTTGAATGGAGAAGAATACATCAAGCTCAAAATAGGAAAAAAGAAGAGGAAAACATTAGAAAGGAGGCTCAATAGGAGGCAAAGGAAAGGATAAGAAAAACCAAAGATTTTAGAGAAGTCCTTTTGTGTAAAACACCTCTAAGACAAAGAGAACATTTGCCTGTTATAACAATGAATTTTCAGGATGAAATAATCAAAGTTTTGATAGATTCAGGTGCACAAGTAAATTTGATCAGTTCAGCTTTGTTGGATAAGTTCAACCTAAAAAGGACTGAAAGCAAAACATTTATCAAAACCTTAGAAGGAAGGATAATACAAAGCATGTCTTCACCTTCTATTGAAATTAAGTTCAATGAAGAATATATGAGAATAGATTGTGAAGAATGGCCAGATCACATGATGACTGAGAAATTGATTTTGGGACAACCATGGTTAAAGCAAGGTAAAGTAATTTTGGATTTTGAAAAAATGAAGCTTAAGTTGACAATAAATGACAAAAGGTTTTTAATGCTTTTGTGAAGTAATGAAGAACAGGAAGATCAACAAGATATTCATGACTCAGACCTGGGAGGATTTACTTTTTCATTAGAAGATACAAAGGCATTACCAATACAACCACTTTATGATCAAGCTTCATTCAATCAAAAATAGGAGAAAATCGAAGGAACAAAAGATGGTGAAGAGATAGAAGAAAGGTGGCAACTATGGTATAATCAGAAGCATCAAGGCATCAGAACAAGAAGAATGTGGAAACAAAGTACACACAAGCACTGCTCATCAAAACAAGTTCCCAGAACTAAATGGATATGGAAGCCAAAAAATTCCAAGAACAGCCTATCAAAAGAAGATGGGTTTATCCCTAGAACAGGATCAACAAGGATCAAATATTATTGGGTAAAAAATTCAGATTTGATTCAATGGAAAAAGAACATGAGTATCTAATATACATTTAGGATTTTTGATAAGAAAATCAAAGTGTTACAGAGAAGAAATTATGACATCTTGGAAACTATTTCAATTTTTTCTACCTTATCCTTTTTCTAAGAAGAGAAATAGGAGGGGAAGAAAGGAAGTGGAGGAAATTATTTATTAAAAAAAAAGAAAAGAAGAAAAAATAAGAAAAAATATTGTTATTATAAAAAAAGAGAGAGAGAAAAAGTATCCATTTTTCTTTTATAATTCTTTTTAATTATATAAGTTATACATCACAAGCAAGATATAGATGGTATTGGAGCAGGTGTCTATTTTCTTTTTATTATTTATTCATTTTTTTTTTCAATTTCTTATTTTTTTCAAATATTTCCTTTCTTTACAAAAAGCCGACAGAAGAAAAGAGAGCACTAGACATCTTGCTACACATGTAATGATCACTTCAATTGAGTTTTTATCTGTGATTCAAATAGGAAAGTCAGGAATTCTCTAAGTCTTGTTTTTCATTCATTTTCATTACATCTCAAGATTAATGTGATTTTATTTATGTTTTTTGAGACTCATGTGGGTGGAGTTTTTCTTTTTGTGTGATGCTATATTTTCTTCAGAATGGTGAATCCCAAGGAACTACCAATCCATGATTTCAAAGCAGACTTAGTCACTCTGTCTAGAGGACATTGGTTCTTGGATAGTGAAGTTGCAGTAGAGGAGGTGGAGTTGGAGTCTGATGAAGAGCAGGAAATTCCAGAAGCATAGAAGATAGTCAAGGAGCTCAAGGAAACTTTGGGTATCATTGGTCAACACATATTTACTATAGGAGTTGGAGGTTACAAGTACACCATGTTGTGCCAAGAATTTTACAAATTCCAAAGAATTGCAGTCAATTACAAAAGATGGAAAGCAGTAGGAATACACAGGTTGTTGGATGAACCCTTATTCTTCATAGACTTTGAAAGAGTGGCACAGGTGATGAACAGTTTGCTAGAAGTTGGGAAGGGCAACGAGGCATATTTCAGGTGTACTGTCAAGAACAAAGAAAACCAGGAAGTGAACATTACTATAAAAGGAGAGCATATCAAGGTAGCCCTTCAGTTTTATACTATGGGAACTAAGTTGGACAACAGTTTTGTCAAGAAAAATAAAGCTACATATGCAGGATATTCCAAATTTCCTGATTTTAAAGGAAAAGAGAATGAGGAGTATGCTATCAAAATGTTCTTGCAATACTTATGTTTTCCAAAATTACCTAGATACACCATGCCACACAAACTAGTAACATTGATCATGTTCAATAATAAGGACATAACTAAGCCTTTTGGAGTGATGGATGTAACTCCATACATACATGAGCGATTGAAGGAAGCAGCCAAACATTGGGAGCAAAAGAAGTACATGAATGGAGCTCAATTCTTAACCAGAATTATATATCATGTTCTAGGGATGGAGGATCAATTACAATTGGCTCCAGAAGCCCAATACTTTAGAAGTTTGATGACAGGAATCAAAAGTCCTTCTAGGATTATGTCTGTAAGAGAAGCAGAAGCCCAACCAAGTATGAGGGGAGCAGAAAGGAAAAGAAAGGGAGTCTCGGAAGAAGTCATTCCAGTAAAGAAAAGAAGATTGGATCCAAGAAAAGTGGAATTGGAACAAGAAGAGGCAACTAAGGAAGAGCATGAAGCTGCTCAGAAGTAAGTATAGTCTTCAAATGAACCCCATCCACCTCAAACAAGTAAGGAACAACTGTATACTTATTTGACCCAAGGGAACAATAAAAGGGCAGCATATGAAGTTCAGTACCAAAAGACGTTGGAGGACTACTCTTGTAAAGCAACCGATTGGATCCAAGAAGAAGTAGAACACTATGAAGAGCTGCATGATCAGATGATGGCAACAGAAACAGAGGAAGTTTTTGTCAAAAAAGAAGTGGAATTGTTAGCTTATTTCAAAGAGCTACAAGGACCTCCTGAAACTAGAACTACAGTTGTAGTGAAGAAGAAGGTTCAGAAGAAAACCTGTATAGAAGAGGAAGTTAACCAAGAAAAGTAAAGGAAAATCAGTAGCAGAACCTATACCAAGGATGGAGACAGAAGAAGTGACAGTAGAAGAAAAAAAGCAGGAGGAATCCATTGCTATGGAAGAACCAAGAATGGACAAATTAGGAAAAGCAAGCTCTTCACAATTCTCTTCATATTCTGAAAGTGACATTGAAAACTTCTTGTTGAAAAGTTTGAACTTATTAGTGCCTAGTACACCAATTGTGACAATACAAGCATCTGAAAAAAATAAAACACCAGAAGATTTGAGTGAGAAACCACAAGGAAAACAGGTCCAAGAGGAAGTAGCAAAACATGTTAGTCCTCGAGAAGAGAAAAGGTTACTAAAAGGTAAAGCAGTAATGATGGAAGAGGAGATTGAAGTAAGGAAGGAGTTTAGCTGTGGATTAGTAGATTCAGGGTTGAAGACAGTATGGACAAAACCTTCACATCAGACTTACTTCAAATATGATGAGGAAAAGAAAGAAACAGAAAAGGAAGCTCAACTATGCAGTTCAATGCACAAGAAAGAAGACAAAGATCAAATCAAGGAAACAAAGGAAGTAGTGGAAAAGAAGAATTTTCAAGAGGTCAAAGAAGGAAATACAGTAGAAGAAATAAACCAAAGTATAGAAGACATACTTTATGATTTGAATCATAATGAGGAGTTCACAACTACAAAAGATCAGGGAAAAGAAGAAGACTTGGATCTCATGGATATAGATGAGCAAGAGAAGAAGGACAAAATGAGCAGATAGTCAATGATCAAATAAAACCCTCTGGGGAGGCTGATTCAATCCTAACTCAGGATAAGGAAATACAAGAAAAGGAAGGACTTATCCTTGAAGAGGAACAACAAGGAATGGAGAAAAAGAAGGCAGAAGAAATTGAGATAATTAAAGAAACATCAGGATATGAGAAAAAGGAGGATCAGACATTAGTACATGAGGAAGATGTGGCAGATGAAGAAGAAATGGAAACAGATAAGGGCTTTGAAGAACAAAAGAACCAGGTCAAAGAATATGAGGAAGAAGATAAAGAAGAGAATGGCTGAAAAGAAGAAAAGCAGATAGAAGTAAGACAAATGGAATTAGAAGCTGGGTTGGAAAGGATACCTAAGAATATAAGATCTTCCTGCAAAGCTATTATGAGCAATATAGAACAATTCAGACCATCAAGTAGAAATATGATTATATCAGGAATGGTGGCAGAATCAGAATTTGTAAAAGGTAGTAGAATCATTAATGAGCAAAAGAGAGAAAAGGAACAGTTAGTAGAACAATTGAGGATTGTACAGGAGAGAAATGAGGAATTGACCCACATAATAATTTCCTTGGAAGAATTAGAGGTTCAACAACAAAACAAAATTCAATATCTTGAAGAGAAGTGTGCAAAAGCAAGTAGAGCATAGCAGCAAAATGGAATTGAAGCTGAAGAAAATTGAAGGAAGATATAGAACACTTCAGAGTTCATATCAAATTATGGTCAAAGCAAATGAAGAAATAAACAGGATTTTAATGGAAGAAGGCCAGATAAAAGAAGAGAGCAAGACTGTACAGGTAACACAAGATGAGAAGGAGGAGTAGAATAGAGAAATTCTAAGGCTACAAGCAGAATTAAAGGAAGCTAAGGAATTGGAAAAACAAGCCAGCATACATGCTGCTACTTCAATGAGAGGATATAATAAGTTACATATGGATATAGAAAGAGAAAGAAGTGATTGGCAGTCAAGTATAGAGAAAGAAAGAAATGAGTGGAAATCAGAAAAAGAACTGTGGACATCTCAAAATAGAAGCTTAATGTTGATGATAGAGGAGCTGCAGAAAAAACTGGAAAATCCACAAACCCAGGTTGAAAAGCAAGTAGAGACTACACAAGCAGAAGAATATGAAGTGGGAGATGATAACAAAACCCAACATGGTGATGAACAAGAAAATAACGTAGCAGTTGAAGAGTACTCAGAGGAGTTTGTTCAGAGGCTTTTAACAGATAGAGAATCTAGAATGGAATTTATAAAAAAAATGCATAATGAATATGAGGAATAGATTGTTAATTTTGCTTTAAACAAAGGAATAAATCCTGATCAACACCATTGGGCAACAGATGGCTTAGGTATACCCTTTTGCATGATTATTGAAAGCATTAAAAATTATCAGCTGGCAAGGGTGGGATTATCACCAAACAAGTATTTGGAATATGAAGAAGACATCAATGTGACAAAGGAATTATTTGAAAAAGCCAATCCTAAATGGAGAAACAGGTGGTTGGATGCTAATAAAGAATGTAGAAAGATTTGGAAAGAGGCACCCATTCAGTGAATAATCAATCCAGCTTATTGTCCGGTAGCAAGGAGAAGGGAGTGGATAGTTTATAGGGAAAGAAGGAATGCAGGACAGATTCCATCAAAATGGTTGAACTTTCCAAAGATAGCAGGACCGAAGGTAGGAACATGGTCAACAAAGAAATATATGGTTGACACAGCAGAGTCTGTTATATCAACATATAAAGATGTCAATGACCCAGCTTGTATTCTATTAATCAGAGTAATGAGACTCATATTGGCATGTATAGAGACTTTTACAGATACAGATGTCAGAACTCTAAATTACATTGGTTTTAACTCACCATCTGATGCTTTATTATTTGATCTCAGTGAAACTCCAGACAGGATTTGTTTAGTGGCTTATTATAGCAGAATAAGATTTTTGGGAAGTCATTATCTTCAGATTCTTGAAGTTGCATTTGATTATGGATTTTTTGAACGAGAATCAGAAATCTTTGGGAACTTATCAGTAGTAACCAGATCTCGACTTATAGCCTATGAAACAGCATGTACAAAATATCTCAAGAAAGACGTGATAGATAAACCAGAAGCAGCTATACAATGGAGAAAAGCATTATTTGAAATGGTGAATAAATTGAAGATCACAGAAAGAAAAAGCCATGATCTATTGTCGCAGGTATATCAAAGAAAAAAGAAGTAAAGGAAGCCCTCACTATCTATCAGCAGGAAATTTTTTGTCAGGAGCCAAAAAGTCTAGGAGGGGAAGAATGTTAGAAGAAGCATTTTTTTGAAGGGAAATTATTTGTAAAATGTCAAAAAGTTGTAGAAATATTTATGCAAATGATGTAAAAATGAGGAAGAGTCTTCCTCATGTAAATTAGAATCATATGTATTTTTTCTAGAATTTTTGGAAGCTCTTTGATAGCATATTTTTAGAATAGAAGGGAAAAGGACCAAAAATCAAGTGTGAAAAGGGACACTTGAAAATGTATAAAAGACAATTTCCTCTATTTTGAGAGGGTTGGTTGTATTATTTGTGCTATCCAAGTAATTTGAAGAGCTTTCCTTGCAGAAATCGTGTTTCTTCCTTTCAAGTACTTTCTTAGATTTGTTGAGTCTATTCTATGTGTGATCCATGGAATTAGCAAGCTTTTATTGTGTATTTCTAATTAATATGTATGAAGAGAGGTGAAACTTGATGTATGGAGTGAGAAAGTGCTGAAGAATAGAGCTGGAGATGGAAATTGTTAATTTTCACAGAATCGTGATTGTCTCGTCTGAAGGTTACAGGTATCATTTTTGAGATTTGACTTCATAATTGTGTTCTGCTGAGAAAATAACACACTTTAGGCACCAAGATCATTGGAAATGATGTAGTATTGCTCAAGATAATCAAAACCCTAGAAAATTCTCTTCATCTTCATATTTCTCAGAAATCCAGTCATATTTCTCTTTATTTTTGGATTCCATCACCTAGAAGGGGCTGTGGTCTGTGTATACTTCCCGGACTGACAAATATAAGATGTATTGTTGATTCTTTATGCTAAAATGATTGGAGAGGACAACTCCAAAGGGTAAACAGTTCCTCCTCCTTTGGACCAACAATCTCTTGCATAATGGCCCGGTTTTCCACAATTGTAGCATTCTCCATTGGATGCTTCTCTTCCATTTGATCTTCCTCCTCTTCCTCTACTCTTTCCTCTTCCTCTTGATCCATAGCTTTGGTTGGAGCCTTCTTGGTTGCTTGAGCTTGAGTTCGACCTTCCTCTCCCTCTACCTTGGGAGTTTTGTCCACCTCTTTTGCCTTTGCCTCTACCTGCATAGAAAACTTGGTCTTGGCTGCACTTTGATTGTGAACCTCCTTGGTTCATCTCCTCGGTCACCATCAATGTGACTAATTGATCAAATTCTGGTAGGGAATCCCTCATATAAATTGATATGGTGAATAATTTCCACTTTTCATCCTCTCTCAAGCCATTGATAGTGTGTGTGACAAGATCGTAATCTTTGATTGGGATCCCAATTAAACCTAGGGCATCTACAGGCTCCTTAACCTTCAAAATGTACTCATTTATGTTAGTTCTTGATGCTTTCCTAAGATTATTTAGCTCATTCTTGAGTTGAATCTTCCTTGCCTTGGTTGATGAAGAGTACAATGTCTCCAAGGTCTCCCAAACCTTCTTGGATGTGTCCAAGTCTTGTATATGCCCTATCATGCTATTGCTTATGTGTTGGGATAGAATGACTATGACTCTCCTATCCCTTTCTATCCATTCATTTAGTGCCTTGACCTTCCCTTGAAGTGGAGGATCATGTACATGAGGCATTGGCTCTGCGTTGCTCACGAATCCCCACAATCCTTTGCCCATAAGGTAGTTGCTAACTCTAAATTTCCATGGTTGATAATTGCCTTTCTCTAACTTCTCTATTTGTATATTATACTCAGCAATACTAAGCTCTAAGATGCTCCTCTAGCTTCTCCTCAAGTTTTTTTATGCTTTGGAAGGTGTGGATATTACTTTTTGATGCCTTTTCCCTTGCAAACCTTCGAGTAGTTGAGATCTCGATCGACGTAGCCCCCTTTCGATGTCCTTTTGCTTTGATAAGTCCTCCTTGTGCTTCCACGAGTTGTATTGATCCCTTCAAGTCTTCATTATGATGTCCACTGATGTTTTTAAGCCTCCAAAATGGCTCTGATACCTCTGATGGGGGATGATTCTTACACCCCAATGCAAGAATGGAAGATGGCTGCCCTCCACTAGGTCTACAAGCAGTGATATATGCTCCTTGTTTTGAACTTTTCTCTGCACCTATGTAGAAACTTAAAGTGAAATTTTATAGACTTATAGTAGACCGTAAGAGATACCCAAAAAGATTTAAATCATCCCAAATGAATATTTGAGTTGGGAGAACCATCCTCTACAAATCAGGCTACATGTTTGCAACACTCTCTACCTATGTGCATAGATATACCTTTACAAAGTTGGCAATTTCTCACAATTCACTTAGTCAAATAACTTGAAACTTAGGCAAAGTTCAGGGATCTATATGACAGACCAAATGGAGCTTGCAAATAGTTAAAATGAGTAGAATGAGAGAGAAAACAATGTTGTACAATCTAGTACAATTAGATTTGGAAAAGCCTAACTACACCTCTAGATAGAGAGGAGCAAAATCATGAGAAAATGAGGTAAGCAAGCAAGCGGATTGCTTGCTGGAGTTTATGACTTCACTAAACTAAGTGGGAAACTTGTGGAATGCATAAAACTCAAGGAAAAAAGGCGGGATGATGCCTATATAGAGTTTTCCTTTTCCTATAATCTAGCTAACCACCCACCAATCAATGTAGGTGCACTTTTTGGTGGTTGATTGATTAGATTTGAATTTGATTGAGTTTGATGGAGCTTCTAACTTTGATTCCACGACTTTGGATCCTCCTTTTTTATTGGTCCACTTGCAAAACTCTTGATTGAGCCCTTTTGCATGATTGAGACTTGATTTTCAATAGGACTCTCCCCTTTCCTCTTATTGGTAATGTACTAGAGGATCAATTTATTCTAGGTGGAAAACCGTAGATGTTGTGAAGGCAAAGATTTCTCCATTGAAAGGTGTCTTTTTTCACATATATCATCTGGATATGGGGTATAGAAGTGGAAGCTTTTTTATATGAAAAACATACAATATAGTGGTCTCTTACCTTGGGGCACTTTTGCAAGGGGGAACCTTCAAGTAGTGGGCATTTATTTTAGTAGTGCCCACACTCCCCATACTTGAAGCAAATGATTGGCCTTCTTGACCCATTCCCTAGATTGCTTCTAGAATGCAAGTTTTGGTTGTTACCTTGGCTTGGAGATATAGTCATTAAGTTGGGCAATGGAAGAGGTCTTGATTGAGATCTTGATTGTTTCCAATACACTTGATCAAAAGTCCCTCCTATGTACCATTCTTGAGATTCATGGTTGGGCATCCTACAAAGTTTGTAAGTCTTCTTGAGCTTCATGTCTAGGTGTCCTATAGAGTTGGCAAGCTACACTTAAGATGGGACATTCATTTATCTCATGGCGTTGGTTATTGCACATGGTTCTAGTTCTTACTCCACCTCCTGAGCAGATTTCTTGAGGCCCCTGTCAAATTTTTGCAACTTTATTGTCAAATTGAGGCTTTAAGGCTTCAATTTCATGGGAGCTAGGCCATCACACTTTCTTCTTCTTCATGCCCTATAAGTCTTCAAACTTTCCAATCCTTTTCTAAGTTGAACAAATGGGACTTGAGGCTCCATGGAAAGGGGGAGTCCAAAAGAATAGATTCCGTATTGCACATATTGAAAGCAGTTTGGCTAGACATTTATTAACAAATAAATCATGTGGGTGTTCCATAAACGTTGGCCATGAGTGCCTTTCCCTTGTGACAAACTCACGGAAGGTTTCACATGTACTCAATTGTAGACTTTGTGATTATGCTATGATGTTTTTGTAGAGAGTACACATTCGGAAGCACAATAAAAAGAAGAGTGTACTCACAAAATCAAAAAGTGTGGGACTCAAATTGAGTAGACCAAGAAAGGGGTAAAGTCACGATTAAAATGATTTTGCCAAGGCAATGAAGTAGGCTCTTCAAGATTCTAACCAAGTATAAAGTGGGGGAGAGTTCTTTCTTATATAGAGTTTGAGGAGGGTCTCCAAAGTACATCATAAGTGGGATAATCCTCGTTGAAGAAGAATGAATACAAGGTAGAAGAAAATCTTAAGGCACCCAAATACAATGAGATACAACTAAAATAATACAAAATGGAGTGCCTCTTAAATACAAAATGGAGATGCACTGATATGGATAGAAAAGAAAATGAAATAGATAAAACTATGTCATGAAGACCCTCTCTATAGCTCTATTTTGGAGCAACTAAATTTTGTAGAGGTCGACCAAGTACTAAAGCAGAACAAGAGGTAGATCCTTCGAGAACATGTCCTCAAGTTCTCTTGAGAGGTACACTAGTCCATAGTAATTTGTTGAGATATGATCTTCTTGTGGATGAAATGATACTAGATCTCAATGTGGTTGCCCCAACTGTGGAAGACTGGATTCTTGGTGATGGACAAGGTTGATTTGTTGGTTATGTAGATGCATGTTAGGAGTATCTTGCAAAATACCAATGCTCAATACCCAATCTTTGTGGATGAAAGAGAAGCTATAGGCCTGTTCTTACTTCCCCAAGAGATAGGTCTTGAGCAAAGCAAGAATATGCAACCAAAAGTAGACATTTGAGAATCGAGATCACCAACCCAATCTAAATTATAGTATTCTACAAGATCAACGAAACCTTTCCATCAAAGACCTTGATGTTGAGTGAGGACAAGGGAACGAAGTAATCTCTAAAAATCTTGGCAATGTGCTAATAAGGATGATGTACAACCTCATTGAGTATACCAACTGTGTTGGTTAAGTAAAGTAAGTAGCCAACCAACTACCAATAATCATGCATGTCTATGAGTGGTGATGTGTCCTCTAGTGTGAGCTTGATTTTGGGATCAAGTGGTGTAGATATTGAGCAACATTGTTACATGTTATACCTAGAAAGCAGATTAGAGAAATACTTCTTTTGAGATAGGAACATGCCTTCTTTCATCTACCAAACTTCCATGTTTAAGAAGTAATGAAGCAAGCCAAGATCTGTCATTTAGTACTCAAGCTAAAGTTGTTTGATGATAAACTAGTTGTGGTCATCATATGAGCCTATTATGATAAAGTCATCTACATAAAGAATAATGATTACAACTATGGATTCTTTCTAATAGATATAGAGGTTAGCATCGATTGTACTTTGATGAAATCCTTTGCCTTCAAAAAACTTGCATATTTTCTCATACCAAACCCTTTGAGTTTGCTTAAGTCCATAGAGTTTTTTGTGAATTTTGTAGACATGATCTTCCTTTCCTTTGATTTGAAAACCTTTTGGTTGTTCCAAATATACCTCTTCTTGAGGATCACCATTGAGGAAAGTACTTTTTACATCAATTTGATGGATGGGCCATTTGAAGCAAGCACTTAAGGGAAAAATGACTCGAATGGTTGTGAACCTTGTAGTAGGAGCAAAGGATTTTCCATAGTCAATGTTATGTTTTTGCTTATATCCCTTTGATATGAGGCATGCTTTGTAATTTTGTAGAGTTTCATCTAACTTGTACTTGACTTTATACAACCACTTGACTCCTATAACTTGATGATTAAAAGGCTTAGGTACTAGTTTCCAGGTATTGTTCTTTTGAATTGCATCCATCTCAATCTGCATAATTTCTTCCCACTATGGTTGGCCTTCAGCTTCTTTAAAGTTGGAAAGATCTAGAATTTATTGGATTTGATAAATAACCACATAATTTACATTGTGAATTTGTTCTCCTTGTTGCTTCTCAATGAACCTTTGAGATCTTCTAGGTTTTTGGGAAGTACTATCATGATTCATAACATAACATTTAACATAACAATGTAACATCATGATTCGTAAGATAACATTTAACAATGCTACATCTTTTGAAATAGTAATCGAGTGTTTTTGTAGATTGTACAATTTGTATGCCTTAATCTATTCATTATGCCTAATGAAGATATTCTTCTTAGACTTAGATGATAACTTGTGTCGATCTTCTTTGGACACATGTAAAAATGCTTCACTTTCAAAAACCCTAAAGTAGTTAACATTGGTGTTTTTCTTCCAAAGTAGGCTTCAAATGCATTCTATGTTGAAGTGCACTTGTAAAGCCTCTATTGATGATGTGTACAATAGTGTGTACAACTTTGGCCCAAGATTTGAAAGGTAACGATTTGTTGTGAAACATGGTGCGTGCGATCTCCATGACATTGTGGATCTTCTTTTTAGTGAATCCATTTTGAGATGAAGTATAAGACTATGCGACTTATTCTTTTAATGCCTTTTTGCTTTAGTAATTTATCAATTTCATGGTTGATAATCTCTCCACCTCCATTTGATCTAATAGTCTTGTCTGAAGTGGATGCTTCATTCTCAACTTGATAGATCCACTCTCTAAATTTGGAGAAGGTATCTACCTTTGATTTGAGAAAATACATCCATATATATCTAGTGTGGTTGCCTACAAAGAGAAAGAAGTAGAGTCACACACTTAACATTGGTGTATTCCTACGTCCTCAGAGGTCCATGTGGACAAGGTGTAGAGGAGTCCTTGCTTGAGTGGATGCCTCTTTTGGTATGCAAGCCCTATGTTATTTTCCATGAGTGCAAGATTCGCATAAATCTTGCAGCTGACTAATCTTTGGAAGTCCCTTGAAAAACTAAGATAGTGAGATCTTGGTTAGGTAGGATGTATGGACTATCTCTAATGCCAAAAAGTGAAAAGTGATTCCTTCATGAGGAATCATGAAAGCTTATATAAGCCTTTATCTTCCATACTTTGGGCTATTTATACTAGTTTGTAGGATCAATCAATTTCATTGATGTGTTCTCAAATGGAACTTGCTTGTGATGATCAATAGTGGATTTGACTGAGAGAAGATTCATGCAAATGTTAGCTACAAGGAGTACATTTGATAAATATTTGCATTCTTCTTTATGATTTGTAATTTTTACTTTGCTATTTCCTTTGATTGGGAGACTTATGTTGTTTCCTAAGTAGACTTCTTTTTTATGGTCTTCTAGCTCCCAAAAGGATTGATGATCCTTGTGCATGTGGAAGGTAGTTGTGCTATCAAATATGCAGCATTATTGGGATAAGCTTACAATGATCAAAACATTGGATTCTATTGAGATGAATGGATCCTCACTTGAACAACGAGACCCATGTGTGGAAGACTGAGATTGGGTTCTAGAAGTAGGTGCTTTAGAAATATTCTTCTTTTTGTAACAAAATTTCTCAACATGTCCTAATTTCTCACAATAATTATATGTGCACTTCTTGGACCAATTGTTGGAGCCTTGCTTAGAGGAGTTTCTAGATTGATGACTAGAGTGCTTAGGGCTTTTGAATGGTTTCTTCACTTTCATAGCCAATTCTTGAGATTTTGAAGGCTTTGCTCACTAGTTATGGAGGAGCAACAATCTTCGTACTTCTTCCCAAGTCAAGAATTGACCTCTATTTAAGAGGGTCATGAAAAATTTCTCATATGACTTTGGGAGTTTGTTTAGAATCCGAATAGCCATATCGTGACTCAAAAATTACCTTCTACATAATGCAAACTTGCATTGATAATATTTACAAGTGGCAATGACTTTAGTGATAGGGTCCGAGGGCCTAATTGTTAGATTCTTCTAGGGTGTAAATTCTTGACGGAGTCTTATCTTCATATAGATATTGAAGTATATTCCAAGCTTCATAAAAAGTTTTGCAAGAATTAATGCCCTTTTGTTAACTCATCACAAGCTAACAAGAGTTTCCCTAGGCAAGTGCAAAGTGGATTCGAGACGGAAGACCACCAATAGCCATTGAATTAGTGCACTCCCCAAAGAATATGGTCAAATTTTTATTGATATATGGGCCACACCTAATGTGATCAGGCAATCTCTCATACAAATTTTAAATGCTACATTGAAACCAATGGAAGCAATCAAAATATCGACCTTTGCTTGAAGCAACCTACTTACGTGTGGTTAGGGGACATTGTTGGAGTTTGAGGTTTATGTAAGCACACAAACAACACAAGGAAGAAGAAGAAGCTTGGAGCACAACACAACACTAAATGAATTACCAAGTGAGCATACAAAGATAAGTAACCCATTAGGGTTATAGGTGTATATACAAATCAGGGTTTAAAAAACCTCCTAAAGAGGCAAAAAAGTGCCTTGGTAGTCTAAAGTGTGTTCACACAAATCACTACCAAAATATATCAACAAATCCCCCTTGGGAGTGATGCGATGAACAAGAATCTAGCACTCATGTATAAGGAAGTGCCAAGCTATGTGGATAGAGATCAATCCACAAAAGGAAATAGGCCCAAAGCTTTGTAGAAAGCTTCAAACTTCTCCCTAGGAAAAGCCTTTGTGAAAAGGTCTTCAGCGTTCTCCTATGTGGGCACATATGCCAAACTGATCTCTCAAATAGAGAACATATCCTTGAAATAATGATAGTGCACCTCAAGGTGCTTTGTACAAGCATGGAACACACGGTTCCTTGCAACTACCAGTGCTCTGATTGCTAGTGAAGATAGTGGTGGTAGAAGGATGACGAACACCCAAATCAACCAAAATGTGTTTGTAATGCATAAACCTGCTCATGTATTGACAACAAACTGAATATCATGTTGCGTTATGCATAAATAAATCAAGCACCCAAAAACTTCCTAATAGAGAACAACATCAAATGCATCTCTAGCATCATGAAGACTCAACCGTAAACCTGTTTGCAATCTTCAAGTCCAAAACACTGCAATAATGTATCAATATATTTTGTTTGACACAAAGCTATTCCCCCATCAACTTGCATAAATTGAATGCCCAAATAATGTTGCAAATTTCCCAAGTCAAACATCCCAAAAGGGGCATGCAAATCAGCCTCGTATTCTGATTGCATAGCATCCATTCAACTTTTTGAATTTTGTGCTTCATCAAAAGAAACATGCTCATTCTCATCACAAAGACTAGAGGTAGCCGTTGCATAGCAATTTGATGTAAAAGAAGCACTATGAGATCCTAAATGAGTATGATATGATATAGATGCATTAAATTTTTCATCTCCCAAAGTCTACACTAGCCATTTAGACATAGTTTTTGCCTCCTTTATATCACTCTCATCAACAAGCTCATCATGTAGATCTACATAAAAAATGGAATGATCTGCACATCATGTGGAACTTGTAAAGGCTAAGAAATTGCCTCATTCGGACCAGCACTTGATTGTCTACTTGTAAAAAGAGGCATCAAAGAGTCATACATATATTGGAGCTAAGTGATGTCCCCTTAGTACATGAAAGTAATGGATGAATTGCATCTTCCACAAAAACAACATCAAGGCTAACCAGAATGCATTTAGTCTCTGGATGATAGAGAAGAAAGCCTTTTCTTTCAAAATTGTACCCAACAGAAATACATTTCACTACTTTATCATCCAATTTCCTACATTGTTGTTCAAGCATGAATGCAAGTGCTAGATAACCAAAGACATGCAAATGAGCAACAAATGGATTGGGACCATGCCAAGCCTCATACAGATTGATATGTTGTAATGTTTTGGTGGGATACCTATTAAGTACATATGATGCATGCATGATAGCCTCAAGCCAGAAGCTATGTCGTAAAGCCTGACTTTTGACTATACACCTCACCATCTCCATGAGAGACCTGTTCTTTCTTTTTGCAACTCCATTTTGTTGAGGTGTTTACAACACTATACACTAATGTTTTATCCAATGCTCAACTAGAGATGCATTAAAATGAGAAGACATGTGTCCCCCCGATCAAAACAGAGGGTGTCAAATTTACATGTTGATATATTTTCAGCCATAACTAGAAATTGTTTGAAGCATGAAGTAACAATAGTTCCCAAATGAAGGTGTCCGCATAGGACCATAGACATCACTATGAACAAGCTACAACTTATGAGTATCACAAATTGAACCATCTTTTGGGAAGGAGGAATGCTATATTTTGCATAAAATACAACCTTCAGAGACATGTTTACATGGTGCCTCAAGTTTGGGCGAAGAGGACACCATTTTAGTTTTTCGACAGGTGTAGACAACTAGAAAAATTCAGATCATCAAAGCATGCATGCCAATGCTTTGCATATGAGATAGCTTGAGAATCTTGATCTGCACATGCTGAGTCATTCATAGATTTTTCATAGTCTATGAGCTTATACAACCCACAACATAACTTGGCATAAGCAATAACGAAAACACCATTTGAGAGATCATGAAGTGTACACTTGTCATTAACAAATTTGACAACCAAGCCAATCTTGGCAAATGCTAAAATTGAAAACATATTTTTCTTGATCCCTAGCACATACCGAGCATCTAACAATGTGAATGAATTACTACCATTAGTATTCAAAATGATCTTAGCAACTCCCATTCTAGGATAAGAGGAGTTGTTTGCACATGTGATAGTATTCCCTGTAGGGGAAGGCTCAAATGAACTCAAGAAATTGCACTATGAGGTAATATGTTAGGTTGCCCCACTATCAAATTACCAAACATCTGAGTCTATTGCAAACATACACTAATCATGAGAAGATGGGCCATAGCTACACATAGTAGTAAATGCCCATTCTTCATTCTGCACAAGATTAGCAGACTCAGTTTTTGGTGTAGAGGCATCTGCAACAACCATTCTAGCCTCTTTCTTTTTTGCCTCTTTCATAGCCAGTTTTGGACAACTCTTTATGACATGATCATTTCCTTTATAGTATTTGCAAAACTATTTTTTCTTTTCTATTTTCTTCTCATCTTTGTCTTCCTTTTTCGATTGTGCAACATTAGCTGATTTTCACTTAATAGTAGATGAGCTCCATTCACCTTTTCCCTTCTCATTAGCTAAGAAAACTTGATCTACAACACGCATAATGGGCATGTTCTACCTAGACTGATCTTTCTGCAACAAAACAGAGACTAACTCCTCAAATATTAAGGCATTTGAATTGCCTTTCATCATCAATCAAAGAGTAAAAGAAAACCTGTATTATGAATATGGAAGACCATTAAGAATAGTCTGCACAAGTGAAAATCTGGCAAAACTTCATCGATAGAAATCAAATGCTCCTTCAAATCTTTGATCTTTGTCAAAACATTGTTCATGGAATCTCCTTCATTCATGTGGTCACCTTCCAACTGTTTTCGGAGGTAAGCAACATGAGCCTCATTTCTTGCCTGGTATAAGGTTGTAAGTGTATCCCAAGCATCCTTTGTTTTCTTGCAAGAGTGAATGGGATGGATAATGGCATGTTTGACATACAAGGCTATCAATGCATGTGTGTGAGTATCGTTTCCATCCCAATGAATTTTCTCTATAGTAGGTTCAACAAGAATCATAGCACAAATATGAATATGAAGATCATCATCTTCAACATCATCTACATCACCTTCAATAATTGTATTTGCACGTGTAGTAGGGTGTTTTTCAATACCCTACACAATATTCCCCAACCCTTTTGCTACCAATACATGACACATCATATATGCTTGTGGTGGGTAATTAGTACCATCTAAGTTGTCCTCAACAACCAACATGCAGAATACATCATTGCTTTCAGCCATGGCCACTGACTAAATACCCTGATGTAGAAAAATGATTGTATCTCAAATGATTGAACATCAACAACACATTTTTAGGATTTACAATTATATCTTAAGGAGAAAAAAATTAGATAAGTAAATGCTATCTATACTTGAAACTTCAAAGGTGCATCGCATATCTTTGTGGAAAGAATTCTACAAATATTTGCAATAACACAAGGTATACGATTCTAGATATATGAAATCTTATATGGCTAAGATAGCCAATCATTTGGAAATTTTAACAAAATATCAAGGAAATGGTGTAGCATTAAAACATGGTCAAATACCACAAAACTCTCGAGATGGTAACGATTACTATTCCTCAATGTCATTTCCACTCCAAGAATACTTTGGTATACATGTCTACATACACACACATGTTTACTCAAATACATCGATATATCTTCTATATCTTAGTAAAGGATGTATGGAGCAAACCTACATGTTCTTCATCGTGAAGTATTTTTTAGGATTTACAATTATATTGTAGGATGAAAAAAAGTAGGCAACTAGGTACTATCTATACTCAAAACTTCAAAAGTTCATCACATATCTAGGTGGGAAGAATAATACAAATTGTTGAAATAGACACGAACAATAATATTGTTGAAATAGACACGAACAATAAGAGAACCAATCATCTCGAAATTCGAAATCTAGTGCTCATTTCAACTTCAGAAGTCTTTGATCTACAAGTCTAGATAGGTGTATACATACATACATGCATACCTACGCACATGCATGATTACTCAAATACATCCATACATGTTCTATATTTCAATAAAGGGCATATGGAACAAGTGTACATAAATAATTGATGCTCAAACTTCTCAAACAGAGTACTAGGAAGATATTCAAGAGGATACAATTAAGACTTCATCAAAATGCCCTTTGAATGATAATTTTGGTATGATCTCTCCTAATTTACATATTCCCTTTTCCCACATATCATTACGCAAAGTTATCTAGAAGACATTTCTTACTCCATGGTTCACTCCCCAACATGCCTCTTAGGGCTAGATTTTCAACCATTCCATGAGTAGAGAGAATTGCAATAAATGGCAAGTTCTTGATGAGGGAGATAGAGGTTCATTGATGACGTCAATACCCCCTTATTACTTTGAATTGTTGTCTCTCTATCCATGAATTTAGAATTATTGTCAATGATTTTTCCATGGGTAAGAATGGAGCTTGCACAAAACCACAAAGGTGCTTAACTTCATACATTCAACCCATATTCACTCTATCTCTTCATAGAGGAAAAAAGAATACATACGTACATTTGAGAAAGAAAGCTATTTCATAGAATTTACTAAATGTACACATGAATTCCCACACTATCTATTAAGTACATTACTAGTATATTGTTTCACTATTGAACTTTCTTATTAAATGTTACAAGTATCACCTTGGTATACACATATTTTGTCAAGACTTGACATAAGATCCTCAAACATTCAGAGGAGTACACGAGAGACACATTTATAATCTTTGCAACTTACACCCTTTTGATAAGTTTGTCAATATGAAAATGCTTCAATGACATATTATAAGATGAGGAGACTTTGTGGTTTTGTAAGGCATATCCATAAGAACTTTTCTCTTCTAGTGTCATCTACTGTAGAGAAACATTAATACCAAAGCTTCAATAGGAAGGCCCCAAGGAAACATGAATATGTTTTACAATCTACTAGTTACTAATATGATAAGGTGTGCAAAGTGGAAAGAGTGAAAGCCATTTTGACTCTAGAATTTGAAACAATGCTTTAAAGGGAGATTTGATTGAAGAGACTACCATTCATTTCAGAATAAGTTGCCTTCAAGGACTTCCACATTTAGGCTCCACTTTTGGAGTCCCTCAGTGCAGACTCCCTACCCTCATTGCCGGTGTGCATTCCCCCCTTTTTCTACAAGAAAACTTCAAATTTCAAGAAATCATAAACATCCCCCATAAGCATTTGAGTCCATTCTACATAAAAAAACATACAATCTTGTGTACATGCTCAAACCTAGTTCTCATGAGACAACAAGTGCACCTATCAAAAAATTAACCATTAAAAAATAAACCAAGTTGGCTATTTCTCTTGCATGAAAAGCATTCCTTCCAAAAAAAATCTCCCAAGCTAGGTGAGCTCGGTACAAGTATATAAGGACAAGGAATAAATAAGAAGAGAGAGTATGATGTGTTTTTGTTATCAAGCATTAGTAGCAACTACTTGACACACAAGATTTTAGTCGCCAAAATTCATGCAATTTGACTAACCCAATGAAGATATATGACGACTAAGACATGCTCCGAAGGATATATGTAACTTAAAAAATGACTAGATTTATATACCTTTATTAAACGCTCACTTTTCAGGTTGGGAAACCATTTTACGAATATAACTTGATAAGTAAAAGAAGATGGGTGTCAACTGATAATCACTCGTAAACGTCAATCCTCATGAACCAATTATTTCTCCCAATGAGCCATTGGCCTTTTCTACCATGATAATGTGCAGGAGTAGGAATTCTTTTGTTATTGCTATATGCTGCAATTGAAATATGTTGATATATTTAGGTAGTGATGTGCGTGAACACTCTAGGACCTCGAGGGCACTTTTTTCCCTCTTTAGGAGGTTTCTTCCCCCGGCTTGTATATACGCCTATTGCCCTAATGGTCTACTTATCTTTGTACATTCTAGTGGTAATACATTCAATACTGTGTGTTGTGCTCCAAGCTTCATCTAGGGCGTTGTCTACACCTCTCTGATTGTAGCCTCAGAATCACACGAAATTTGGTAAGCATACCCAGGCTGTTTCATAGATCAAAATTGCTTCGCTCTATGGTGCCAAAATCATGATATGAGCTCGTTTCGGCCTCCAAATGCACTATCACAGTGCTTGTGCAAATTATTTCATCTTTTTGTGCCAAAGGTATATGCCAGTTTCAGTTCGCCAGTATAAGCGTCTCGAAGTTTGCTACACATTTGGCCGAATTTGTCTAGGCAGTTTTGTTGCACCTACTGCACAACAAATTCGTTGAGATGGCAGAGATGCTCAGGCACATGCATTGATAGCTTTATCTGTCAAACATGCCATTATTCCTCACATTGTAGAATAGATAAAGATGATTGGGATACACTTACCACATTGTACCAGGCTAGGAATGAGGCTCGTGTTGCTTACCTCCGAAAACAATTGGGGAGTGAGCACTTGAATGAAGGTGATTATATGGAAATTTTTCTCACAAAGATCAAGGATTTGAAAGAATAGTTGATTTCTGTTGATGAAGTTATACCAGATAGATCACTTGTGCAGACTGTTCTGAATGGTCTTCCTGACTCATATCAGAGTTTTGCTTCTACTCTTCATTTCATGATGAAAGGAAATCCAAATGCCTTGTCATTTGAGGAGTTAGTCTATGTTCTGTTGCAGGAAGTCCAGTCTAGGAAGAACAGGTCTATTATGCATGTTGCAGATCAAGCTTTCATGGCTAGTTAGAAGGGCAACGGTAAATGGAGCTCTTCTACTAATAAGCAGAAATCTGCGAATGTTTCACATTTTGAAGAAGCAAGACAAAGATGAGAAGAAATTAGAAAAGCAGATTTTTTTTTTGTAAATACTGTAAAGAAAATGATCATGTCATCAAGAGCTGTCCAAATCTGGCTGCTAAAGAGGCAAAGAAGAAAGATGAAGGAATGCCTTTTGCAGAGGCCTCTACACCAAAAACAGAGTATGCTAATCTTTTGGAGGAAGAAGAATGGGCATTTACTACTGTTTGCAGTTTTGACCCATCTTCTCATGAGCAGTGCATGTCTGCAGTAGACTCAAATTTTTGGTACTTCCATAGTGGGGGACCAAACATATTACATCGTAGCGCAGTTTCTTCTATTCACTCGAGCCTGCCCCTACAGGGATAGTGTTACATGCGCCAACAACTCCTCCGATCCTGTTATGGGAGTTGGTAAGATCATTTTGACTACTGCTGATGGTAGTTCTTTCACTTTGTCAGATGCTTTGTTTGTGCCAGGGATCAAGAAAAATCTATTATCACTTTTTGCATTAGCCAAGATTAGCTTGGTTGTGAAATTTGTTGATGACAGATGTACAGTTCATGATTTCTCAAATGGTGATGTCATTATTACTTGTGGCATTTTATGTCGTGGGCTGTATAAGCTCATAGACTATGAAAGATTTGTGAATGATTTGGCATGTGCACTACATGATTCTCAGGCTATGTTAGATGCAAAGCTTTGGCATGAACGCTTTGGCCATCTCAATTGTGCTAGTTTTCTATGCGTGCAGTAATCTAAACTGGTGTCCTCTTTGCTCAAACTTGAGGCACCCGGTAAACATGTATGTCAAGGCTATATTTTGGGCAAAATGCAGCATTCTTCCTTTCCAAAAGATGGTTCGATCCAGACTAATAAGAAATTACACCTTGTACATAGTGATGTCTATGGTCCTTTGCAGACACCTTCTTTATGGAACTATCTTTACTTCCTGACTTTCATCGATGATGTTTCCAGGCATGCATGGGCATATCCATTGAAGGCAAAGTCCGAAGTGTTTATGTGCTTCAAACAGTTTCTAGTTTTGGCTGAAAAATCTATCAGCATGTAAAATGGGCACCCTCCATTTTGATCGAGGGGGGGAATTTATGTCTTCTAACTTTAATGCATTTTTGTGGGATAAAACATCAGTGTATAGTGCCGTATACACCTCAACAAAATGGAGTTGCTGAACGAAAGAGCAGGCCACTCATTGAGATGGTGAGGTGTATGGTTAAGAGTCAGGCTTTACCACATAGTTTTTGGCTTGAGGTTGTTATGTGTGAAGCATATGTACTGAACAGGTGTCCCACTAAAGCATTGCGGTCTATCACTCCATATGAGGCTTGGCATGGTTGCAAGCCATCTGTTGCTCATCTGCATGTTTTTGGTTATTTGGCATATGCATTAGTGCTTGAGAAACATCGCAGAAAATTGGATGATAAAGCAATAAAATGTATTTTTGTTGGGTACAGTTCTGAAAGTAAAGGCTATTGTTTGTATCATCCACAGACTGAATGCATTCTAGTTAGCCGTGATGTTGTTTTTGTGGAAGATGCTATTCAGCCATTGCTTTCATGTACTAATGAGACACCTGTTAGCTCCAAAGACATGTATGATACTTTGCTGCCTCTTTTTATCACTAGACACTCTAGTGATGGTCCTAATGAGGCAACTTATCAGCCTTTGCAAGTTTCATCTGTTGATAAAGATCATTCGATTTCTAATGTGGATTTACATGATGCACTTGTTGATGAGAGAGCTGATATTGAGCAAGCAAAAGCTATGCCAAAATTGTTGGTGCAGACCTTGCGTGACAACAAATTAGATGCACCTCTATCATATCGTACTCGATCAAGCTCTTATAGTGCCTCTTTTGCATCAGATTGCTATGCTATGGTTGCCTCTAGTCTTTGTGATGAGATTGAACCTGTTTTGTTTGATGAGGCACAAAATTATGAATATTGGATGGCTACAATGCAATCTAAATATGATGCTATCATGAAAAATGGTACTTGGAGTTTATGTGCCTTGCCTCCTGCCAAGAAAGCCATTCGCACTAAGTGGGTATACAAGTTGAAGCGTAAACTTGATGGAACAGTTGACAAGTATAAAGCTAGGCTTGTTTCACTTCCTTATACATGAGTGCCAACTTCTTGTTGACCGCATAACTCCTAGGGAGGATTTGTTGATATATTTAGGTAGTGATGTGTGTGAACACTCTAGGACTGTCGGGCCACTTTTTTCCCACTTTAGGAGGTTTTTTTTTCTCTCGGCTTGTATATATGCCTATTACCCTAATGGGCTACTTATCTTTGTACATTCTAGTGGTAATACATTCAGTATTGCGTGTTGTGCTCCAAGCTTCTTCTTCTTCCTTGTGTTGTTTGCATGATTCAACAGACGTCTAACTCCACAAAAGGAAGTAAGCCCAAAGCTTTGTAGAAAGCTTCAAACTTCTCCCTAGGCAGATCCTTCATGAAAATGTCTGCAATGTTCTCTTGCGTGGGCACATATGCCAAGCTGATCTCCCTTGCAGAGAACCTCTCCCTGACATAATGATAATGCACCTCAATGTGCTTAGTGCGAGCATGGAACACAGGGTTCCTCACAACTACCAATGCGCTCTGACTGTCCGTAAAGATGGTGCTGGCAGAAGACTGACCAACCCCCAAATCAGCCATAAGACATCTAAGCCACACACACTCAACAATCACTATGAAAGCTGCCCTATACTCAGCCTCACAACTAGAAGTGGCCACAATAGGCTGCTTCTTGCTCAACCAAGATATACAAGAGCTACCAAGCATGAAGAAAAAGCCACTCGTCGACACATGAGTGTCATAAGAACCAGCCCATCACTATCAGAAAAAGCATGCAAATCTGGCAGTAGTAATCCCCCCTTGGGATAAAACAATCCAAGTAGCCGGGTACCACTCAAGTAGCAAAAAATGCACTTAACCGCCTGCTAATGCTTGACACCTAAGCAATGCATAAACCTGCTCATCTGTGAGACAACAAACTAAATATCTCGCCAAGTAATGCATAAGTAAATCAAGCATCCAACAACCTATTGACAGAGAACATCATCAAATACATCTCCAGCATCATGAAGACTCAACCGTAAACCTGCCTCCACAGGAGTGGCAATAGGCTTACAGTCTTCAAGGCTTGCTTTAAACAATATAATGCCTTCTTTAACCTACACACATGGTTTTCATGCCCTTTCTACACAAACCCACATGGCTGAAAAACATACACTTCTTCATGCAAGTCAACATTCAAAACTAATGTTTTAATGTCCAATTGATGTACATTCCAACCATGATGAGCTTCAAGTGCACAGATGCTACCAATAGTAGTCATTCGGCAAGTAGGAGCAAAGGTTTCATCAAAATCAATGCCTCTTTCCTGCGCATAACCCTTGCAACAAGCCTAGCTTTATACCTGTCAACTATTCCATCAAGTTTACGCTTCAGCTTGTATACCCACTTAGTGCCAATGTCTTTCTTTCCAGGAGGCAAGTCACATAAAGACCAGGTACCATTTTTCATCATAACATCATATTCAGATTGCATTGCAGCCATCCAATGTTCAGAATTTTGTGCTTCATCAAACAAAATAGGTTCAATCTCATCACAGAGACTAGAGGAAGCCATAGAATAACAGTCTGATGCAAAAGAGGCACTATGACAGCCTGATCGAGTATGATATGACAGAGGTGCATCTAATTTGTTGTCACGCAAGGTCTGTACCAACAATTTTGGCATAGTTCTTGCTTGCTCAATATCAGCTCTCTCATCAAGAAGTGCATCATGTAAATCCACATTAGAAATGGAATGATCTGCATCATCAGATGAAACTTGCAAAGGCTGAGAAGTTGCCTCATTATAACCAGCACTAGAGTGTCCATCGATAAAAAGAGGCAGCAAAGTATCATACGTCTTTGGAGCTAATAGATGTCTCCTTAGTAAATAAAAGCAATGGTTGAACAGCATCTTCCACAAAAACAACATCACAGCTAACCAGAATGTGTTTAGTTTGTGGATGATATAGACGATAGCCTTTACTTTCATAACTATACACAACAAAAATACATTTTACTCCTTTATAATCCAATTTTTTGCGATGTTGTTCAGGCATTAATGCATATGCCAAACAACCAAAAACATGTAAATGAGCAATAGATGGCTTGCGATCATGCCAAGCCTCATATGGAGTGATAGACTGCAACACTTTAGTGGGACACCGGTTGATGCACACATGATAGCCTCAAGCCAGAAACTATGTGGTAAAGCCTGACTCTTGACCATACACCTCTCCATCTCCATGAGTGACATGTTCTTCCGTTTAGCAACTCCATTCTTTTGAGGTGTATATAGCATGTACACTGGTGTTTTATCCCATGTTCGGCCAGAAATGCATTAAAATCAGAAGACATATATCCCCCCCTCGATCAAAATGGAGGGTGCCCATTTTACATGCTGACAGATTTTCAACAAAAACCAAAAACTGTTTGAAGCACATGAACACTTCGGGCTTTGCTTTCAATGGATATACCCATGCATGCCTGGAAAAATCATCAATCAAATTCATGAAGTAAAGATAATTTCCAAAGGAAGGAGTCTGCATAGGACCATAGACATCACTATGTACAAGCTGCAATTTCTGAGTAGCCCGAACTGAACCAACTTTTTGAAACGAGGAACGCTGCATTTTGCCCAAAATACAACCTTCACAAACATTTTTTCTAGGTGCCTCAAGTTTGGGCAAAGAGGACACCACTTCAGATTTCTGTAGGCATAGCAAATTAGCAAAATTCAGATGACCAAAGCGTGCATGCCAAAGCTTTGCATCTGACATAGCCTGAGAATCATGTACTACACATGCAGAATCATTCACAGATCTTTCACAGTCTATGAGCTTTTACAGCCCACGATATAAAATGCTAGAAGCAATAATCATGTCGCCATTTGACAGATCATGAACTATACACCTATCATCAACAAATTTCACAACCAAGCCAATCTTGGCTTATGCAGAAACTGATAAAAGATTTTTCTTGATCCCTGGCACAAACAAAGCATCTGACAAAGTGAAAGAACTACCATTAGCAGTAGTCAAAATGATCTTACCAACTCCCATAACAGGATAAGAGGAGTTGTTGGCGCATGTAACAGTATTCCCTGTAGGGGCAGGCTCGAGTGAAGAGAAGAAACTGCGCTGCGAGGTAAAGTGTTTGGTCGCCCCACTATCAAAGTACCAAACATCTGAGTCTACTACAGACATGCATTGCTCATGAGAAGATGGGCCAAAACTGCAAACAGTAGTAAACACTCATTCTTCTTCCTACACAAGATTAACAGAATGTGTTTTCAGTGTAGATGCCTCTGTAAAAACCATTCTAGCCTCCTTTTGCTTTGCCTCTTTTATAGCCAGTTTTGGACAGTTCTTCATGATATGATCATTCCCTTTACAGTACTTGCAAAACAATTTCTGATTTTCTGATTCCTTCTCATCTTTATCTTCCTTCTTCGAATGTGCAGCATTTGCATATTTCTGCTTACTAGTTGAAGAGCTCCATTTTCCTTTGCCCTTCTGACTAGCCAGGAAAGCTTGATCTGCAACACGCATAATGGACCTGTTTTTCCCTGATTGATCTTCCTGCAATAGAATAGAGACTAACTCCTCAAATGACAAGGCATTTGGATTGCCTTTCATCATCAACCGAAGAGTAGAAGCAAAACTCTGATATGGATCAGGAAGACCATTCAAAACGGTCTGCACAAGTGAGATATGTGGTATAACCTCATCCGCAGAAATCAACTATTCCTTCAAGTCTTTGATCTTTGTTAGAAAATTGTCCATAGAATCACCTTCATTCATGTGCTCACTCTCCAACTGTTTTCGGAGGTAAGCAACACGAGCCTCATTCCTAGCTTGGTACAATGTGGTAAGTGTATCCCAAGCATCCTTAGCTCTTCTACAAGACTGAATGTGAGGAATAATGGCATGTTTGACAAACAAAGCTATCAATGCATGTGCTTGGGCATCTCTGCCATCCCAACGAATTTGCTCTGCAGTAGGTGCAACAGAAACCGCAACACGAACAGGAATATGCAGAATATCATCATCTTCAACACCTTCTGCATCAGCTTCAGTACCTACAGTTGTAACAGTTGGAGGTATGATAGGATGTTTTTCAACACCCTACACAATGTTCCACAGTCCTTTTGCAACTAATACATGTCGCATCATATAAGCCCATAATGGGTAGTTGGTACCATCCAACTTATCTTCAACAACCAACATACAGAATACATCACTACTTTCAGCCATGGCCCGTGACTAAAATACCTTGATGCAAAAAATTGATTGTATCTCATAAAGTTGAACAGAACTGCCCATACGAATTCTGCTAGACCCGTAGCAGACTTCGAGACTTTTATACTAGGGAACCAAAACTGGTGTATACCTTTGGCACAAAAAGACAAAATAGCTTGCACAAGCACTATGATAGTGCGTTCAAAGGCGGAAACGAGCTCAGATCGTGATTTCGGCACCATAGAGCAAAGCCGTTTTGATCTCTGAAAGACCCTGAGTATACATACCAAATTTCGTGCGATTCTGAGACTGTGATCGGAGGGGTGTTAACGATGCCCTAGCTGAAGCGACGACCTGCTTTGATACCAATTTTTGGAGTTAGACGTCTGCGAAAGCACACGAACAAGACAAGGAAGAAGAAGAAGCTTGGAGCACAACACACAATACTGAATGTATTACCACTAGAATGTACAAAGATAAGTAGCCCGTTAGGGCAATAGGCGTATATACAAGCCGGGGGAAAAAACCTCCTAAAGAGGGAAAAAGTGCCTCAACAGTTCTAGAGTGTTCACACACATCACTACGTAAATATATCAACAAAGCATTAGTTACTTGAAAAATTACAAGTATTCCTCTAAACATGGATGTAACAAAAGAGGGTATAAAATAGTGTTAAAAGTATAATACATAACTTTACATGCGTGGATTGTAACTAACTACTCTCAAAAAAGATGGTACAAAAATTAAGCACATGTAAGAATGTCAAATGGAGACCACAAAAAGAAACAGTACTACTTTTCATGGTAATTTCAACCATGATATATAGAGAAGCAAATTATGAGTTTTTCCATGCCAAATGAAGAGGAAATACATTGCTTAAACAAGATTAGGATTTTTAATTAATGTCATCATACTAGGATCATTGTGAACTCAACCATAGAAATGTTTAATGACATTCACAAAACAAGAAATAATCTTTCAAATCCAAAGCAAAAGTAGCAGCCTACATGAGTTGTATTTTTCAAGAACAATAGAATCCAAAAACAAATGAGAGAGGATTTCTTATAAAGTGGCATGAATGAATCAAAATACTAGGATTCAAACGATACCAAGCTATTACCAAGTTTTGTGAAGAACATCAACAAAGAATTTTTAGGATTTACAATTATATCTGAACGAGCAAAAAAAGTACGCAACCAAATGCTATATATACTTGAAACTTCAACGACGCATCACATATCTTTGTGGAATGAATGCAACAAATCTTTGCAATAACACAAGTAATACAATTCTAGAAATATGGGATCTTATATGGATAAGATAGCCAATCATTTTGAAATTTCTAGAAAATATCAACATGATGTTCTATTATTGAACATGGAAAAATACCACAAAACGCTCGAGATGTAACAATTATGTTGGAGTTAGATGTCTGCGGAAGCACGCGAACAGCACAAGAAAGAAGAAGAAGCTTGGAGCACAACACACAATAATGAATGTATTACTAGAGAATGTACAAATATAAGTAGCCCATTAGGGCAATAGGCGTATATACAAGCCGGGGGAAAAAAAACCTCCTAAAGAGGGAAAAAAGTGCCCCAGTGGTCCTAGAGTGTTCACACACATCACTACCTAAATATATCAACAAATCCCCCCTGGGAGTGATGCGGTGAACAAGTAGTTGGAACTCATGTATAAGTAAGTGCCAAGCTATGTGGAAATCACTCCACAAAAGGAAGCCCAAAGCTTTGCGGAAAGCTTCAAACTTGTCCCTAGGCAGAGCCTTCATGAAAAGGTCTGCAATGTTCTCCTACATGGGCACATATGCCAAGCTCATCTCCCCAGCAGAGAACCTCTCCTTGACATAATGATAATGCACCTCGATGTGCTTAGTGCGAGCATGGAACACAGGGTTCCTCGCAACTGCCAATGCGCTCTGGCTGTCAGTGAAGATGGTGGTGGCAGAAGACTGACCAACACCCAAATCAGCCATAAGGCGTCTGAGCCACACACACTCAACAGTCGCTGTGAAAGTTACCCTATACTGAGCCTCATAACTAGAAGTGGCCACGATAGGCTGCTTCTTGCTCAACCAAGATATACATGAGCTACCAAGCATGAAGCAAAAGCCACTAGTGGACACACGAGTGTCATAGCAACCAGCCCAATCAGAGTCAAAAAACGCATGCAAATCTGGCGGTAGTGATCCCTCCTTGGGATAAAACGACCCAAGTAGCCGAGTACCACTCAAGTAGCAAAAGATACGCTTAATCCCCTGCCAATGCTTGACTCCTGGGCAATGCATAAACCTGCTCATCTGTGAGACAACAAACTGAATATCTGGCCGAGTAATGCATAAGTAAATCAAGCATCCAACAGCCTGCTGATAGAGAACAGCATCAAATGCATCTCCAGCATCATGAAGACTCAATCGCAAACCTGTCTCCATAGGAGTGGCAATAGGCTTACAGTCTTCAAGGCCAAACCGTTGCAATAATGTGTCAATATATTTCGTTTGACACAAAGCCATTCCACCATCAATGTGCATAAACTGAATGCCCAAATAATGATGCAAATGCCCCAAATCGGACATCTCAAATGAGGCATGCAAATCAGCCTTAAAATAAAAAATATGCCCCTCATGAGGACCAGTGAGCAGCATGTCATCAACATAAACCACAATGATCAGAAGTACATCATTAGCATGCTTAACAGATAAGGTGCTTTGCATGTATCTTTTCATACCAAGCACGTGGTGCTTGCTTAAACCATATAATGCCTTCTTTAACCTGCACACCTTGTTCTCATGCCCATACTGCACAAAGCCACGGGGCTGAAAAACATACACTTCTTCAAGCTCTCACCATGCATCAAGTAATTTTGTGGATTATTCTCTTATTGCTACATGTAATGAAGAGCCAATTTCTTTTGAAGATGCATGTGATGATCCACAATGGATGAGTGCTATGCAATCAGAAATGGATTCCATACATAGGAATGGTACTTGGGAGTTATGTGAATTGCCAAAAGGAAAGAATGTCATTGGTACAAAGTGGGTTTCTAAGATTAAGAGAAAATTTGATGGTAGCATTGATCGCTACAAAGCTAGATTGGTTTCCAAAGGATATGCGCAACAATATGGCATTGACTATGAGGAAACTTTTGCACCTACTTCACGCATGATTACCATTTGTACCGTGGTTGCATTGGCTTCCCAAGGTTGGAAAGTGCATCAGTTGGACATAAAAGCAGCCTTCTTCAATGGTGATTTGCAAGAAGAGATTTATGTAAAGCAACCTCCTGGATTTGCTATGAAAGGGAAAGAGCATATGGTTTGTCCCTTGCATAAAGCCTTGTATGGTCTCAAGCAAGCTCCACGTGCATGGTATGACAAAATCCATGAGCACTTGATTGCTCTTGGCTTCACATGTAGTCCGATTGAAAGCACACTCTATGTACGCAAAAATGGGGCGATGTTATAGTGCTTGTTCTTTATGTCGATGATATATCTTGAATATCTTGGTTGAGTAATCAGGTTTACACTTCAGCTTGTATACCCACTTAGTGCCAATGGCCTTCTTGCCAGGAGGCAAGTCACATAAAGACCAAGTACCATTTTTCTTTATTGCATCATATTCAGATTGCATAGCAACCATCCAATTTTTTGAAGTTTGTGCTTCATCAAACGAAACTCGCTCAATCTCATCACATAGACTAGATGCATCCATAGGATAGCAATCTGATGCAAAAGAGGCACTATGAGAGCCTGATCGAGTACGATATGACAGAGGTGCATCTAATTTGCTGTCACGCAAGGTCTGCACCAGCCATTTTGGCATAGTTCTTGGCTGCTCAATATCAGCTCTCTCATCAATAAGTGCATCATGTAAATCTGCATCAGAAATGGAATGATCTGCATCAGCACATGAAACCTGCAAAGGCTGAGAAGTTGCCTCATTAGGACCAGCACTAGACTGTCCACGTGTAAAAAGAGGCAGCAAAGTATCATACATGTCTTTCGAGCTAACAGATGTCTCCTTAGTACATGAAAGCAATGGCTGAATAGCATCCTCCACAAAAACAACATCACGGCTAACCAGAATGCGTTTAGTCTCTGGATGATATAGACGATAGCCTTTACTTTTAGAACTGTACCCAACAAAAATACATTTTACTGCTTTATCATCCAATTTTCTATGATGTTGTTCAGGCACTAATGCATATGCCAAACAACCAAAAACACGCAGATGAGCAACAGATGGCTTGCCGTCATGACAAGCCTCATATGGAGTGATAGACTGTAGCGCTTTAGTGGGACACCTATTGAGTACATATGTTGCACACATGACAACCTCAAGCTAGAAACTATGTGGTAAAGCCTGACTCTTGACCATACACCTTGCCATCTCCATAAGTGACCTGTTCTTTCGTTCAGCAACTCCATTCTATTGAGGTGTATACGGCATTGTACATTGGTGTTTTGTCCCACGTTTAGCCAAAAATGCATTAAAATCAAAAGACATATATTCCCCCCCTCGATCAGAATGGAGGGTGCCCATTTTACATGTTGACAGATTTTCAGTCAAAACCAAAAACTGTTTGAAGCACATGAACACTTCGGACTTTGCCTTCAATGGATATACCCATGCATGCCTAGAGAAATCATCGATGAAAGTCACGAAGTAAAGATAATTCCCAAAAGAAGGTGTCTGCATAGGACCACAGATATCACTATGTACAAGCTTCAATTTCTGAGTAGCCCGAACTGAACCATCGTCTGGAAAGGATGAACGCTGCATTTTGCCCAAAATACAACCTTCACAAACATGTTTTCCAGGTGCCTCAAGTTTGGGCAAAGAGGACATGATTTCAAATTTCTACAGGCATAGCAAACTAGCAAAATTCAGATGACCAAAGCATGCATGCCAAAGATTTGCATCTGACATAGCCTGAGAATCATTTACTACACATGCCAAATCATTTACTGATCTTTCATAGTCTATGAGCTTATACAACCCACGACATAAAATGCCAGAAGCAATAATCACATCGCCATTTGATAGATCATGAACTGTACATCTATCATCAACAAATTTCATAACCAAGCCAGTCTTGGCTAATGCAGAAACTGATAACAGGTTCTTCTTGATCCTTGGCACAAATAAAGCATCTGACAAAGTGAAAGAACTACCATCAGCAGTATTCAAAATGATCTTACCAACTCCCATAACAGGATAAGAGGAGTTGTTGGCGCATGTAACAGTATTCCCTGTAGGGGCAGGCTCGAGTGAAGAGAAGAAACTGCGCTTTGAAGTAATATGTTTGGTCGCCCCACTGTCAAAATACCAAACATCTGAATCTATTGCAGACATGCACAACTCATGAGAAGATGGGTCAAAACTGCAGACAGTAGTAAACACCCATTCTTCTTCCTGCACAAGATTAGCAGACTCTATTTTTGGTGTAGAGGCCTTTACAACAACCATTCTAGCCTCTTTCTTCTTTGCCTCTTTAGCAGCCTGTTTTGGACAGTTCTTTATGATATGATCATTCCCTTTACAGTACTTACAAAACAATTTTCTGCTACCATTTTCCTTTGCCCTTCTGACTAGCCAGGAGAGCTTGATCTGCAACTCGCATAATGGACTTGTTCTGCCTGGACTGATCTTCCTGCAACAGAACAGAGACTAACTCCTCAAATGATAAGGAATTCGGATTGCCTTTCATCATCAACCGAAGAGTAGAAGCAAAACTCTAATATGAATCAGGAAGACCATTCAGAACGGTCTTCACAAGTGAGCTATCTGGTATGACCTCATCAATAGAAATCAATTGTTCCTTCAAGTCTTTGATCTTTGTTAGGAAACTGTCCATAGAATCACTTTCATTCATGTGCTCACTCTCCAACTGTTTTCGGAGGTAAGCCACACAAGCCTCGTTTCTAGCTTGGTAGAATGTGGTAAGTGTATCCCAAGCATCCTTAGCTGTTTTGCAAGAGCGAATGTGAGGAATAATGGCATGTTTGACAGAAAAAGCTATCAATGCATGTGTCTGGGTATCTCTGCCATCCCAATGAATCTGCTCTGCAATAGGTGCAACAGAAACCGCAGCACGAACAGGAATATGCAAAATATCATCATCTTCGACACCTTCTACATCAGCTTCAGTACCTGCAGTTGTAACAGTTGCAGGTGTGATAGGACGTTTTTCGACACCCTGTACAATGTTCCATAGTCCTTTTGCAACCAACACATGTCACATCATATAAGCCCATAACGGGTAATTGGTACCATCCAACTTATCCTCAACAGCAAACATACGGAATACATCACTGCTTTCAGCCATGGCCGGTGACTAAAATACCTTGATGCCGAAAATTAGCTGTATCTCAAAAAGTTGAACAGAATTGCCCAGACGAATTCCGCTAGACCTGTACCAGACTTCGAGACGCTTATACTGGCGAAGAGAAACTGGTATATACCTTTGGCACAAAAAGATGAAGTAGCCTACACAAGCGCTGTGATAGTGCGTTCGGAGGCCAAAACGAGCTTAGAACGCGATTTCAGCACCACAAAAGCGAAGCTATTTTGATCTCAGAAAGACGCTGAGTATGCTCACCAAAATTTGTGAGATTCTGAGACTGCAAACGGAGGAGTGTCGACAGCGCCCTAGATGAAGCGACGACCTGCTCTGATACCAATTGTTGGAGTTAGACGTCTGCGGAAGCATGCGAACAGCACATGGAAGAAGAAGAAGCTTGGAGCACAACACACAATAATGAATGTATTACTAGAGAATGTACAAAGATAAGTAGCTCATTAGGGCAATAGGCGTATATACAAGCCGGGGGGAAAAAAACCTCCTAAAGAGGGAAAAAAGTACCCCGGTGGTCCTAGAGTGTTCACACACATCACTACCTAAATATATCAACAAATTACTATTCCTCCATGTCATTTCAACTCCAACAATACTTTGGTATAGAGGTTTACATGGGTGTATACATACATGCATACATACACACACATGTTTACTCAAATACATCTATATATATTCTATATCTTAGTGAAAGTCGTAAGGAACAAACCTACATGTTCTTCATCATGAAGCGTATTTAGGATTTAAAATTATATTTGAAGGAGAACAAAAAAGTAGGCAACTAGGCACTATCTATACTCGAAATTTCAAAGGTACATCACATATGTAGGAAGGAAGAATAATACAAATTGTTGCAAGCAATAATATTATAGATATATGGGATTTCATGTGACTAAGGTAGCCAGTCATCTGAAAATTTGAAATCTAATGAGAATCTTCCCTCATTTAAGCATGGAGAAAATGTAACAATCATTATTCCTCAATCTCATTTCAGCTTCAAAATTACTTTGACCCACAAGTCTACATGGGATTATACATACATACATGCATGCCTATGCACATGCATGTTTACTCAAATACATCCATACATGTTTTATAGTTTAGTGAAGGGCATATTGAAAAAAAGTACATAATTAATTCATGCATCAACTTCTCAAACATAGTAGTCGAAAGATATTCGAGAGGATACAATTAGGAATTCATCGAAAAGCCCTTGGAATGATAAATTTTGTATGATTTCTCCTATTTATACATATTCCATTCTCCCACATATCATTACACCAAGCGTTTACCTAGAAGGCATTGCTTACTCCAATCAATCGGCCCACTCCTCAACATGCCTCTTAGGGCTAGCTTTTCAACCATTCAGAATTGCAATAAATGTCAAGATCTTCAAGAGAGAGATAGAACATCATTGGTGGCATCAATGCCCCCCTATTGCTTTGAATTCTCGTCTCTATCTATGAATTCAGAATTCTTGTTAGAGTTTTTTTAATGAGTGTGGATAGAGCTTGCACAACACCCAAAATGTGCTTATCTTCATACATTCAACCCATATTGACTCTTATCTTTTCGCAATGAAAAAAGAATGGATACATACATTTAAGAAAGCTATTGTACATAATTTACTAAATGTATACATGAATTCCCACGCTATCTATAAAGTGCATTACTATATTGTTTCACTCTTGAACTTGCTTATTAGCTGCTACAAGTATCACCCTACTATACACAAATTTTGTTAGTACTTCTGAAAAAACCCCCAAAGATTTTGAGCAAGAGGACAAGCGAGACATATTTATAATCTTTGCCACTTCAAACAAAGTCGAATAGATTGCAAGGATTTTGATAAATGCCCTATGTTCTTAGTTCTAAAAGAACTAGCAAGCTATTGATTTCATTAGTTATTAGTTTGGGTATAACATGTATGTTTATGCATCCACATCTGTTAACAGAATTCCATCGTTGTATGTACCAACAAGTGACTTCAATAATTTTATGGCTCTCACAAGTGCTCTTTCATTTATCGTCTCATTTGCAAATACAATTACTTTGATCCTTGATTTCACCATAATATAATCATTTAATCTTTGTTGTAAAGGATAACTTGAGACAAAAAAGCAAAAATTGAATAACTTGATTATGGGTGTTGATGAACTTAACATTTTTTAGGAAATTAGCATTTTTATGAATCGATGAAAGATAAACACCCTTTTTACAAGTTTGCCAATATGAAAATGTGTCAATGAAATTATGCCTACATAGCAATTTTCCGAATTCGTCTTATCCCTTGTAAATTAATTATCATAAGATTAGCAGACTTGGTGGTTTTTTAAGGCATGTCCATAAGAACTTTGATCTTCTGATGCCATCTAGTGCAAAGAAACATCAATATTGTAGCTTCAAAAGAAAGGCCCCAAGGAAACATAGATATGTTTTACAACGTACTAGTGAGCAATATGAGAAGGTGTGCAAAGTGACTTCACAGTTCAAAATAATGATTTAAAGGAGCACATTTTATTGAAGAAGGAAACAAGCTTCCATTCATTTCATAATGAATTGTCTTCAAAGACTTCCACGCTTAGGCTCTACTTTTGAAATCCCTTAGCGCAGGCTCCTACCCTCATTGCTGATGTACATTCCCCCTTTTCTAAAAGAAAACATCGAATTTCAAGAAAGAAAAAACACCCCATAAGCATTCAAGTCCATTCTACATAGAAAAACATACAATCTTGTGTTCTTTCTTGAACCTAGTTCTCATGAGACAACAAGTGCACATATAAAAAGTGTAACCAGTATAGTTTATTTCTCTTCCATGAAAAGGATTTCTTCCGAAAAAAATCTCCCAAGCTAGGTGAGATTGGTACAAGTACTTAAGGACAAGGAATAAATAAACAAAAAACTATGATGTGTTTATGCTTTGCAAGTACTAGCAGCAACTACTTGAAACACAAGATTTAAGTCACCAAAATTGGTGCAGTTTGACTAACCCAATGAAGATATCACGATTAGAACATGCATCGAAGGATATATGTAACTTAAACAATGACTAGATTCATATACCTTTATTAAGCCCTTGATTTTTTAGTTTGGGAAACCACTTTACAAATATAACTTGATAAGTAATAGAAAATGGGTGTCAAGTGATAATCAGTAGTGAAAGTCAATCCACATGAACAATTTATTTCCATCAATGAGTCCTTGGCCTTTTGTACCATGATAGTGTGCAGGAGTGGGAATTCTTTCGTTATTCCTATATGGTGCAATCGAAAGAATGTAGGGGTCTAATAGATCCTCCCATTCAATATGCCCAGATGAAGTGTCTACACAAAAATGGACCAACATAATGCCTTCATCTAAACAAGAAAGCTATAGCTTAACAGGTGCATCCATCATCCACCTCTTTTTATACTTTATCAAATGTTTTTATTGCAATCTTTACTTCATTTTATTTCAACTACAACATTATCTTGTAATGACCTCCACTAACCAAAATAACCCAATTCTTGCATTGTGTCACTACAAACGAACTCATCCAATTAACCCCATAGCACACCACTTTCCCTAGCTCTTCTACATTTGATGTGGGGATGTGAATAATGGCTAAAAATCTTGACTAAATTTGATGTGTGTATGTGACTAACAACAAAAATCTTGATAACAATGCTTAGCTTATGAGACCAAAAAAGAATTTCAATATTGTCATTCAAACATTTAAGGTCCCACAATGCTTGTGGTTCGAACTAGGATAGCTCAAATGTATGTGCATTCCTATTCCAATTGAACTCCAAAGGCATATCACATATCTAGGTGGGAAGAATAATACAAATTGTTGCAATAGACACGAACAATAATATTCTAGGCATATGGGATGTCATCTGACTAAGGGGACCAATCATCTCAAAATTTGAGATCTATTGAGAATCTTCCCTCATTTAAAAATGGAGAAAGGGTAACAACCACTATTCCTCAATCTCGTTCAGCCTCAGAAATACTTTGACCCATAACTCTACATGGGTGTATACATACATACTCGCATACCTATGCACATGCATGTTTAATCAAATACATCCATACATGTTCTATATTTTAGTGAAGGGCATACGGAACAAATGTACATAAATAATTGATGATAATATTCAGAAGATATTCAAGATGATACAATTAGGAATTCATCAAAAGGCCCTTTGAATCATAATTTTGGTATGATTTCCCCTACTTATACAGAATCCCTTTTCCCACATATCATTACACCAAGTGTTTGCCGAGAAGACATTGCTTACTCCAATCAATCGCTTCACTCCTCAAATGCCTCTTAGGCCTAGCTTTTCAACCATTCCATGAACAGAGAGAATCACAATAAATGGCAAGTTCTTGAAAAGGGAGCTGGAACTTCATTGATGATGTCAATGCCCCCTTATTGCTTTGAATTTCTGTCTCTATCTATGAATTCAGAATTATTGTTTATGTTATTTTCCACGAGTGTGGATTGAGCTTGCACACCACAAATGTGTTTATCTTCATATATTTAACCCACATTGACTCCCTCTTCACAAATGAAAAAAGAATGCATACATATATTTAAGAAAGAAAGCTACTGCACAGAATTTACTGAATGTATACATGAATTCCCATGCTTATTAAGTGTTACAAAGTATCAGCCTGGAATACACAGATTTAATCTTTGCAACTTCATGCAAAGCTGAATAGATTGCAAGGATTTTGATAAATGGCCTTTATTCTTGGTTCTAAAATAACTAGCAAGCTCTTGATTTCATTAGTTATTAGTTTGGGTATAACATGTATGCTGAGCATCTGTTAACAGAATTCCATTTTCGTACGTACAGACTTCAATACTTTTATGGCTCTCACTAGTGTGCTCTTTCATTTATCCCCCCATTTGCAAATACAATTACTGTGATCCTTGAATTCACCATAATATAATCATTTAATCTATATTACATGTGTAAGATAAGAGTAGGGTATATACTCAACTTGTATACATCTCTTATAACTGAATCACATATACGATACCTTGAGACACGAAAGCAACACTTGAATAACTTGATTATGGGTGCTGATGAAGTTCATATTGTTTAGGCAAGTTCACAATGCTTATCAGAAATGTATCAATCAGCGACACACCCTTTTTATGAGTTTGCCAATATGACATTGTTTCAATGAAATCATGCCCACATAGCAATATTTCAATTTCATTTTCTCCGTTGTAAATTAATTATCATAAGATCAGCAGGCTTGGTGGTTTTTAAAGGCAAATCCATAAGCAGACCCTTACATTCTTTGAATTGCACCATATAGAAATAACAAAAGAATTCCCACTCCTGAGCAGTATCATGGTCCAAAAGGCCAACGACTCATTGATGGCAGTAATTTGTTCATGAGGACTGACTTTTACCAGTGATATATATATAGAACTTCATAAGTAAAAGAAAACTAAGATAGCTCAAATGTATCTGCATTCGTATTCCAATTGCTCATCACTGAAGTGTTAACAGCCTCATTGAAAGTTAACAGCCTGATTTTGTATTCAAAATGAACATAGGGCTACCTGAGCATTATACAGCTGATCTTGAACATAGTGCAATATTAACACCAATTTTATTTCAATTGCTCCATCACCTTGCAGCATCTCCTCTCACTCAGAAAGGGCTTTGGTAGTCTTTCAATCATCCACTTGAAACTAATCAACCCTGTGTCATTCTCTAATTTTACTTCCTTTGAGGCTCCTCAACAAAAACCTGTGTTATTTGAATTTACAATGTATTTGATCCAACACTGCTTGTTAAATCAATAAATCAGGTCTGGTTGGCCAAGGCTGAGTGTATATGCAATTTTAGCTTTTCTCTTCTTTATTTTAAATTTATCATACAATTTCCAAATTTACTCAATAATTAATGTGGGTCATCCCAGAGGCACATAATTCACGCGACCAATCATACCATCTGCTCAGAACCTGAAATGCTAATAGACAAAGAACTTGGAAACCACCCTTCCACCACCGACTTCTACCAGCACATTGATCCCCAAATTTTGAAAGAAACAAGCAAGCAAATACTGTTTAGTTGATCTACTGAACTCTGAAAATTAGGAATTCCAGTGCGAGTAAAATCCCCGGTCAACAGCCTGTTTGTTATGTTTGAATCAGAAGTTCAGTATCTCAATTCATATAACTGGTGCACAAAGTCATTCCTTGGATGATAGAATTGATGGTACCTCGATTCATGTAACCGGTGCATAAGTCATATTCCTTGGATGTTAATATTGATAGTGCTATGACATTCTCATACCAAACTAAAAAGAAGAAGGTTTGATTCCAGTGAGATCAGGACACCTTTACATGTCAGAGCTTTCTAGTATAAGATACCATTGACACTCACATGATGACAATGGCATAGAATATGCATTTCTTGCACAAACGTTCATCAAACAGGGTTATTTCAGTGCTCATGTGACCTTCTACATCTTCAGTCCCTGTGTGCACAAGGTTTGATTGCACAACCTCCCATTTTTAGCCATTGGCTTTTGGCTCTCTCCTCTGAATTGTTATGTTGCAGATCAAATAAAATGGCATAATATGATGCAAACTAAAGCAGAATAGAATGTAAATAACAATATTAGCTTTCAACAACTTTTGGTCAAAAGAAAGCTTCCTGCAACTGGTTCCTTCAACATCGCAGCCTTCTCAAGCTATGTCATCCATTCTGCCATGGCTATCAGATCAGCAAAACATACACTTGGAAAAATAGTGAGCAATCATGTCTAAATGAGTTTTAAGATAGATGTAGCTTGTTTCACGCACTCAATATAGGGGAACCATAAGGACTCCCTTCCAATAAACATTTGAATGCATCATGAAGTGATTATGCCCACAGATGGATAACGGCAATCAACAGTAGACATTCAAGTGTCACATTTTGGTTGGAAATCTAGCCTCATCTGGGGCTATGCAGATTAACCAATGCTCACAACTGTGAGAAAATTTTAGCAGGTTCCAGAAATAAAATGGACCCACAAATGCTCTATACAAAGGACTATTTGAGAAGAGACACCATATTGCCACCCACTTCAAAGCTTATCACCATTAAATGTGTGGAAACAAATCAGTTCATATCAAATCAAAGAGATCAATCCCAGGTTAAAGTATGCTTCTTACACCTTGTGGAACTGTTACGGAAGCATAATCCCATATAGCAATCATAGCAGTTGACCATCCTCGAGTTCCAGACTCACAAGGAGCAAAACCAAGCACTTGCAGTAGGATGATTCCACTCCGAGAATGACTCAAACCCAAAGGCAAAAAAGCCTTTGTAAGGCTTAAAAATACAGCAATATACCATATGCTTGCCATGAAGGATTTCCTTGACTTATGGCACAAGTACATGTTACACCTTTGTCATACGAAGAAAAGCACGCCTTGCTACCTCTTCCAATAACAAAGCACATGCAGATGAACTTTGAAGCAAGAGAAAGAAACTCACCCTCACTCATAGGCTCGCATTCTGCTGCCTTTGCAAAGTACACTACTTAATTATAGCTAATGTAGAAAATTCAGCGCAATTGAGTGTAACTCATGTATTTGCAATACCAAAAATTAACAAATTGGTAATTCATGTTCGTAAATCATGCAAGAACACTGCAGCATCCACACACACTGACAAATTTAAAAATTAATAAAAACAGTGACAAACCACAGAGTTAAGGTCTTGAAATAAAATACAGCAAATATATATAAATCAGAACTCTGATTGCTTTCATGGTATGAATCCAAAATAATTTACTTGGCTATTATTATGGAATTACCGTTCATATGCAACCATAAAGGACCTTTTGATGCATTCAAGAAATGTCATGCACATGTATGGAACCAAATAGGCTTGAACCTCAACAAATGATATGACAACATATTAGAAAACTTTGGGATTACCATGCAAGAGGACGGTATCTAAAGGAAACTTACAACCATTTATACTTTCATCCAAAGAAATGCATAAAAAACTAAGACCATTAGTAAGTTGTAAGTTGTCCTCTAAGCTCCAAGGTGGAATGATTCTTT
>CM035434.1:83859566-83867066 GCA_020310875.1 Ceratopteris richardii
CAGGTTCACCTCATTGAAAACAACATCCCAGCTGTGGACTACCTTCTTACATTGTAGTAGCCAATTTTAGTGGCCCATTTCACCTTCATCTTCGTATCCTATGAAGATTATTTTCATGTACGACATCTTACTCTACTCCTGAGCTTAAGACTTACATACACAAATGCATCACAGCCAAAGATGCATAGGTGGTCATATATGAAGTACAGGTTTAATGACTTATGGTCAGTTTGGCCTGTTCACATTTGGCCTAGTGACCACAGTCATCGTTTTAATAAAACTGAAGTCCTAACTCACATTTTGTGTGAAGGATGTTTATCAAAGTTGTAGGTATCCTCTTCCATCTTCTTCATCAATGTTCGGCTCAAAGAGCTCTCTCTCTATTTCACTCTCGTCATACAGCTGGTTACTCTCTTGGTGTTTGGAGCAACTTAGCCTTCATATAGCTCTCCACGGCCTCTTTCGCATACCACACTACCAATATATGTCAACACATGCTATCTACATTAGAATGAATAAGATCGAGAAAAGAAATTGTGAGACACACTAGGAAATAAGAGCCTCTCACTTGTCTTCCATATCGACAAATAATTTCAAAAAAAAATGAGTCCAAAATCCTTTGGATTCTATTCTCTTAACTAATAGGATATCCATGTTCCTTTGGCCACATACAGCTCAATACCTTTGAGTGAGACCTAATATTTACAACTTGAACATGATAGTTTGATGAGGCTTTGCCATGCAAACAATATAATCTCATGTTCTTAATTTGCATGTCAATAAGAATGGAACCCATGTTCAGACACTAACACCCACCAATGGCGATAATGTTATAATAATGCAATCCAAATCGCCCTACTATGAAGAGCTAGTTCACATTAATTATCAAGGCCCAATATTCTAGTACGATGCCATCAATGTTGTAGGCATGATCATTAACAAGGTATCAAAATAACTACGTGCATCAAATGTAGCAAACGACTCTATGGAATCAAATGTCATGCAGCGATGAAGTCCACGACCAAGTAATATTTAAGATTCTTTAATATATTCTTGTTTTCCATTGCAATAAGAATGGAACCCATGTTGAAACTCTTAACACCCACCTATGAACATAGTGCCATAATTATGCAAATTAATTTGGCCTACTAAAAGTAGACTCTTTTTGACCCCATGTGCATAGTCGTAATCATTAAAAAGATACTCCCATGCCTGGGCCCTCCATGCATCAAATGTAGTAAAACATTGTGAGTATGGAGTCACATGACATGAAGCTTGAAGTCCACAACCAACATTATGTAAGTCTGACCATAGATGACAAGCAATCAATCATGTTACTTATGGTAAGGTACAAACTTTGAGCATGAGCTTTGAAGATCGATGGCATCACCAGAAGGTATTGATGTGTAATATCATCAAGACCTAAAAGCTCCACAATCACAAGGTCGAATTGGCTTTCCCGTAGTCATTGAAGGGCTCACATGTGTTAACCGCAATAAGAATATACTCCAGAATGAAAAAGATAAAGATGACTCGTTGCAAAAAAAAAAAGGTAAAAACTAAATATAGATATTAACTTGATTGAGGGGGGGGAAACACATTGAGGAGCTAAAAAGATAATAATTTTAGATTAAGGTACAACACTAAGGAAAAACAATAAACATTACAATACTATCTGACCCTACACAGAATAAGAGTTAAAAAATTACTAGCCATGTAAATGATTTTGAGTTCAAAAAAGCATAAAAAAAGAGGCAGCTTACAAATAACTGGCCGCTGGTAATGAAGAGGACATAAGAAATTTGGATCACATAAAGCATAAAAAATTTAAGTCCATGAAGCACCACATAGACTGCAGTTTCTCAATTTCGAGTGATTCATTTTCTTGTATTAAGCTGTTGTTATCAACACCCGGGGGGGACTTTATGTAGAACCACTAGCCCCTAACTAACCCTTGGCCACTCATTCAGATGTATAGAAGGGGAGAATTTGATTTTGCAATATGCTGCCTTCAATTGCAAGTCACATACATGAGCTTGAAAGGAGCTACATTTTCCATGATGAGATGATAGCCAAATTTTTCCATCTATATTGCATTGACCCACTGAATGTCAATAGCCCACAGAGAATCCAGTAGATGATGCATATTCATATAGAATGACGATCAATAAGCATCTGAACAGCAAAAGGACCTCTAGGGTAAGATGGTGGCCACTGCTAAGCATGTTCAAAAAACAGAAGACCATAATGGCAAACAAGACTTGTTTCATATAAACACCATCATGTCTGTAAAGAACATTTCACATTTACAAAAGCTCCTGTGTAATTGTCAGATCATTCCTTAAAAGAACCATACGAATGCAAGAATTTTGAACGATTCTATTGATTTCAAACTTGAAGCAATAACACAGTCTGGCACTTGCTCGAAAAGATCCTACAGAAAGTGATATGTTATAGCAAAAAAACCAAAGCAACCATAAAATCTCTCTCATCCTCTTGTTTAACTCAAATTACCATGACAGACTGGCCTTTCCGAACTGCATTACAAGCAACTGACATTAGCGGCTACATATATTATTTTTGTTGCTTAAATGACCAACAATCAAATGTTTAAAAATAAAAATCCATAAATACCATGATCCGTATCCATTATGCACATGTATATTCTATGGTACAAACAGCCCAAAACAGTTCAAATCTTGTACATAGAAAATAATCCTTTGATACACTTCGCAGATAGATAAAGACCAATAAGTTAGGCTCAACAACGGGAGCAATACATTGCAAAATATACTTCACGACATAGAATGTTCATCTAAGACACTCCACAAAACAAGAAGGCAAAGCAGAGGGGAAAGGGAAAGGAAAACAAGACTTGTGGAGTGCATAAACGAGGAAGGCAAAAACAAAAATCTTTTGGAAACCACTCAGAAGTTGGGGAGGAGTGAGAGAGAAGGAAAAAAAATAACAGGGGCAAAGGAAAAAGGAGAAGAACAAGGAGAAGCGGAAGGAAGGAGAGAGGAAGTTGCAAAAGAAAAAAAGAGGAGCAGAGGGGAAGGGGGGTTGGTTTCGTGTGTGTGTGTGTGTGTGTGTGTGTGTGTGTGTGTGTGTGTGTGTGTGTGTGCACGCGCGCATGCGTATGTGTGTGCGCGCACACACACACGTGTGTGTGTGTGTGTGTGTGTGTGTGTGTGTGTGTGTGTGTGTGTGTGTGTGTGTGTGTGTGTGTTTGTGTGTGTGTGTGTGTGTGTGTGTGTGTGTGTGTGTGTGTGTGTGTGTGTGTGTGTGTGTGTGTGTGTGTGCACGCGCGCACGTGTGTGTGTGTGCACGCGCGCACGTGTGTGTGTGTGCACGCGCGCACGCGTGTGTGTATGTGTGTGTGTGTTAGGGGGGGGGGGGGGGGGGGGGGGGGGGGGGGGGGGGGGGGGGGGGGGGGGGGGGGGGGTGGTTTCAATGATGAGCACATTCACCCAAAAAAGGGGAGGAAATTGAAACAATTTCAATAACAAAATTCTGACAATTAGATCAACATAAAGAATCAGTGTTTCTTCAAATTCCTTGTCATGAATTACAGTCTAAAACTGTGTTCAAAGGGCCAACAGTACCCTTACACCGTGCAGAGCTCAATAAATTGATGATGTTAGATAAAACATTACAAACCTTCTTTTTTCTCATCGTGCATTACAAGATTTGACAGGCTTCAAATGTCTGTTGCGACATGGAAAAACACTAGAAGTTTGATTTACATGAGAATTAAACATCTGCTTGAGCCCAGCAAAATCGAGGATCCAAATTCGATGAGCCAATAGTAGTAGCAAATTACAGCTTGAGATACTTATCCACATATCCCTGCAAAGACACCAAGATGAAAACATGTGACGAACTACACAAACCAAAGATTTCACATTTACAAGAGACGAGTTGATTTACTCCAGAGAATACACCAAGAAACTAAAATAGGTAAACAAAACCAAAGATTTCACATTTAAAACAGAAGCCTACATTTATTCCAGAAAGCAGACCAAGAAACTTAAATAGAACAATTTCAGTAATGGAAGGAAAATAGCAGAGTTTTGAAAGATCTCAGTGTCAAGTGAGATGCTTCTCCCTCCCTCACGCTGTTACATTTCGGGCCTCATTAGACATTATGATGGACACCTGTAGTTATTTATTTATGAGCACACGTACAGCCTGTTGGAATGAAGAGAGGCTACTCCTACTCTACTACTAATGACAAAATAAACTAATTATGGAGGAAGAAACAAAAGATAAGAGAACACAATGAATTGAGTAAATGAAAAAACTTACATGAGACGTTCTATGAGCATGAAGAACCCATGGAGAGAGAGTGGACATTGCCAATGGCAATGTGCTAGAGTGAACGAGCCTTAGTGAAGTGAAGGAAGGCCTCGCTTATATTGAGTTGGGACGAAATATCCTTGCATGCGGGATAAATATGAGAATGAATCTACGTTTGGACAAAAAGGTAAAGCATGGAACTCTCAACACCCCCCCTCCATATGATGACCCTTTTGTTTGTAACGTGGGGAATTAGTGGCATATAGCATCACTCTGTCCATTGGGTTTTTAGATCCAAGGACATGGATCTTTGGACACAACTTGGACATATGGGATCCAAGTGTGCAACATATGGCATCCCTTGAGATCTAGGGATCCAGGGACATATGGGATCCCTACACATGTAGAAGGGTTTACAACATGGGACAGGTGGTGCTTTGATCCTTTTGCATATTCCTTTTGTGGAATCCTTTTGCCTTGTTGTTGATGTAGCCTTCCTGAGAGCCATTGATGGAATCCTCGGGTGCCTTGCCTATTGTGATGGTGAAGCTTGGATCCTCATCTTAGCATTCCTAGAGCTTTGGTTTGGTCTGTAAAGCTTGATCCTTTTTCACTTTAGTGAGATCTCTTTGATATGTTTGTTTTGTCTCATGCTTGAGAGTACATCAAAAGATAAAAGGTTTGGACAGCTCATAAGGAAGGTCTTACCATTCGGTAGCAATGTCGAGTCCCTTTACAAAGAGTCTTTGATATATGTGCACTGAGAAGCTTTTGAAGCTACCATAACCTTTGAATAAAGCTTCATATAAATATTAGGATACTTTTAACTTCAATTACATAGAGATAGACCATCACATTGTGACAAATAGAAACCAATGTGACTTGTGTTACTCATGACGAAAAAGAAATTCTATATGTTCGAAAGAAAGCGGTCATTGGGTTCAATCCTACTTCATAAACACTTTCTCTACAAGCATTGCGCTTCAGATAGAGTAGTTGTATGGCAGAAAAGATGATGCTCAAAGGAATCTCCATTATTGATTAGAGGTGCTTATAAGCACTTCTTATTCAAGAGTAACTAAGTAACTAATTAATACTACAACTTTGAACAACAACCAATGCAATGATGATAATCAAGATTCAAAAAATAATGTTAATCATGCTTTAAAAAAATGCTACTAGTCCTTAAAAGCTCTCTTACAATAAATGTCAAAGGGAGAGAGGGAGAAAATGAAGTGAATATATGCTAATAATGGACATTAAGAGAATAGACTTTAGAAGTTGAAACCTTGATTAATGACCTATGCTCTAATACCATGTTCGAATGAAGAGAGGCCACTCCTACTCTTCTACTATCCACAAAACAAACTCACTGTGGAGGAAGAAAGAAAAGATAAAAAACTTAAATAAGATGCTTTATAAGCATGGAGATGGATGGATGGATGGATGCATGCATGTTCTAAGTTCTAACCTTTGTGTGACATCATAGTACTAAGTACATGTGCAACATATTCAAGAGTGGCCAAGATATATAGAAAGGCAAGGTTTGTAAAGAGTAAATAACGCAAAGCTATAGTCTAAGTCCCTAGTAGGGGGTGCAAAAAGATTATATAGCAAGGCATAGTTTGCATTTATTAGACAAGGCCCTTATCTCCAATAGGGAGTGATTATATAACCATGCAAGGTCTATAAGTAAGAAAGTGAGTTCCAAATGGAAGACAAGTTGAGAAGCAAGATGTCTCTATTTATAGTTACATCATAAATAGTGACCAAGTAAAGTGATCAAGTTTGAGCATGAGGGGAGGCGACTACTGATCCGTGGAGAATTAAATCTCCAAGAGACATAATTAGTAAAAGCTACCAAGTTGTTTCAAATTGATTGTGAGTTTATTTATTTTCTTTATTTCGTGCATTCATCATGTAGTATGATGGATTCATGTAGTCATGGAGACTCTAGTTGGAATGCCTCAGCACTTTCAGCGAAAGTGAGAGAAGAATTCCAAGAGTTGTCCTTGAAAGAATTACGGAAAAGGGCTGATTAGACCCAGCTATTCGTCCTTTGAAGCACCAGTTCTTCTAGTGAAGAAGAAAGACGGATCTTATAGGATGTGCGTCGACTACCGAGCACTTAATAAGATTGCTATCAGCCACAGATATCCTATGACGAGGACTAATGGTCTTTTAGACACTCTAGGTGGAGTTGTTGCATTTAGTAAAATAGTTTTTCATAAATGGCTACCATCATATTAGAGTAAGAGATCATGATCAGACTCAATTAATCCAAAGAAGACTAAGTTGTTTCTTCAGAGGATAGAGTATCTATTGATGGGATTCAGATGGATCCCAAGAAGGTTTCAATTATGTTATTTTGGCCTACTTCTTAGGATGAGGGGCAATCATGATCATTCTAGGACGTTCCGATTTTGATCGGAAACTCATCTCTTTTTATTCGTCGATATCAGTGCCTATGACGAACTTCCTTCAAGGCAAGGTTTCTTTGCATGGAAGCAAGAGTAGGAAGATAGTTTTGATACTCTGAAACAAGTTGTTTCAGAGGCTCCTATACTCAAAGTGGTTGATCCACAGAAACCATTTGCGTTAGAGATAGATGCTTGTGGCATAGCCATAGGAACAATTTTGAGCCAAGATGGAAGGCCAATAGCTTTTGAGAGTAAGAAACTCACCAGTGCATAGCGCAACTGACCAATGCATGAACAGGAGTTGTATATAGTGGTGTATTCACTTAAAGTCTAGAGACAGTATCTTGATGGTGCATACTTTAAGGGTGTTGCATGATGGCCACATGTTCACACTAAACTATTCCTGATCATTGCTATTTTGAGTGGTATATCATTGCTATTTTTAGAGTACAAGAGGGTATATATGGATGGGAGGAGAGTCACACACATCATTCAAGCGATTTCTTACAGTACTATGTCAGATGATTGATTATTTATTATTGTTTATTGCTATCATGATTGATTATTCATGGTTCATATGTGTATTACTATAGTGAGTTTTGACATTGTATTTTGATGACATGATACATCAGAGTCTAGACAGTGCATCTTTGTTTGTCTTGTATTACCCGCAATCCTGCGGCTTGCCACTTCATAAGCCAAGATCGACATTCCATGAGTCACGATGTTTGTATTTTTCATCATGTATTTTATATATAAATCTATCTGGTGGTAACTAGTT
>CM035434.1:83879566-83964566 GCA_020310875.1 Ceratopteris richardii
GACTCTCACACGTCGGAAGAGGCGAGCCTTTGAGGAGGCACAGGAGCTTGAGCTATACCATCTCTTGAGCTATACCATCTCTTTATGAGTATGGACAGTGCTGCAGCATGGCGTACCCTACCAGAGCCACTCCCGACCACACCTATTGGGGACCTACACACATGGCATGATTATGCTGAGAGATTATATGAGGTACGTGGGAAGCCTCCCATTCCCGAGCCACTTGAGCCTCTCCCTACTAGTTCTTCGCTCTTCACAGCAAAGATGGTTGAGAGGGCCATAGGACGACTGCGGCATGGACGTTCGACAGACCACACGGGATTGCAGAGCTAGCATCTCATATATGCAGCCTCTTCTATAGCCCTGTTGATTGCACATGTCTTCAACTTGGCTATAGGGGAGGGCTTCCCAAAGGAGCGGACTATGCAAACCATTGTGCCTATCCACAAATTTGGTGACACCCTGGACCCAGGGAACTACAGGACCATCATGATTGGCCACACCATGGCCAAAGTATACAGTGCCAAACTTGATGCAGGGCTCAGCTCATATGCAGAGACTGAGGGGCTACGAGCACGAGGCCAGGGAGGTTTTCGACGAGCTTTCTCTACTATTGATAACATCTTCATTTTGCGCTACCTCATTGATGGCGTAAGGATGCAAAAGAAGAGACTATATTGTTGCTTTGTGGACTTCCGCAAAGCTTTTGATACAATGCCACGAGAGAGGCTCTTCCAACGCCTCCAGAGCTTGGGAGTACCATCAGGGATGATTTGGGCCATCTATGCACTCTATGAGAAGGCGACTGGGAGGGTACAGTGTCTAGGAGGTATGTTTGAACTTTGAGGCCATTGCTAGCACCATCGGTGTTAAGCAAGGCTGCCCACTCTCTCCCACTCTATTTGGTCTCTACATCGACAAGATTGAGGACTACATTCTCCGAGATGGAGGAGAGGGTGCAGACCTCGCAGGTACACATGTCCACATTTTATTATATGCCGATGACATTGTCTTGATTTCAGAGTCACTCAAGGGAATACAGCGCCACCTGGATGCCCTGGATGAGTTTTGTACACAGAGGGCCTTGACAGTAAACCTTGGCAAGACCAAGGTCATGATCTTCCACACCTCCCCCATGGTGAGGAATGGAGCAAGATTCAGAGCTTGCGGTGGACAAATTGAGGTGGTCACTTCCTATGTCTATCTCGGAGTCACATTCACGAGCTTGCCTGACCCTTTCAGCATGAGACAAGCAGCCACCGATAGACTCAATGAGGATATGCAGCTTTAGCCATGTTAGAGCGGAGATGTCACAAGGCACACTTCAAGGAGCCCCGTATGAAGGGGTGGCTATTTGACACACTAGTCAGACCAGCTATGATGTATGCCGTGATAGCCTCACAGTCACCCAGTGGAGTGCGATCGAGAGGCCACACGTATGTATGATCTCGCGATTATTTCGCGGGAAACAATCCGTACCACATGACATCATCGGGGCAAAGCTAGCTTCACCACCCATGATGGTAGATGCACTATTCCAGACTATCTGCTTTATTTAGAGGATGAGGAAGCTCCCTCCAGACAAACTCACACACAGAACTTTTGAGGCATCTATATAGATATCAGAGTCACGATATTAGAGAGCTTGGTACACTCAGGTTAGAGTCTGGTTTGATAGTCATGGACTTGATATGGACAGATTGCCGCCTTTTCAGTGTGACCCAGACTCACCTCACATCCACCTGTCTCGTCATGAGAGGAATGTTGTGCTCATACAGGATCTTTGCCAGCTCTACATTAGTCAGACAAGGCACACACCACACATGGGATCAAGACTATCTCACTACCGAGACCAGTTCCTAGACATACTAGCGGACGCTTTCATCCAATGACCACGCTACATGGATACTTACATGCCTCATAGCTCGAGGGTAGCGATTGGCCAGTTGAGAGTCTCATCACACCGACTAGAGATTGAGACGGGAAGAGCCGCAGACATTCCCAGAGAGGAGCAGATATGTAGGGTATGCAGAGTAGAGATGGAGGATGAGGAGCTCTTTGTATGCAAATGTAGCGCATATGATGGCATCAGAGGAAGATACAAGACTTTGTTTATAGGGCAGCCCACCCTGCGAGAGATCATGGACTCTAGAGACCAGTGACAGCTCAGGCGATTCTTACTAGAGATACAGAGTCACAGAGATTCCCTACTCCAGCCTACTGTAGCAGCCCATACAGGAGGGAGATAGAGTCAACTCACTGACTTCTTTATTCCACGATGTGCTGCAGCCCTCCCCCCCTCAGCTCATACACCGAGAGGGGTGACTCTTCAGCATGCTCACACTTCTCGAGCTAGGAGACGACCACGTGCCATATGATATCGAGCCCCTAGACTTCACCGACACCAGATTGCAGAGATCCAGGCTCGTGACCACCGCACCATGGAGGAGAGACGATCACAGATGATGGTTGATCCCGCTGCAGCCATACCACTTTTTTTCAGCACTTTTATCTTTTCTGTTTGACAGAAGATACACCCATGTACATCGATTTGTCTCATAGGCTGAGTTCGGCCTCCTAATAGACGTAAAAGCACTTTCTTTCTTCTTTCTTTCTTTCTCTCTCCCTCTATGTCCCTCTCTCCCCCCCTGTCCCTCTCTCTCTCCTCCCCCCCTTCTCTCCCTCTCCCCCCCTCCAACGTTCTCCCCCCCTCTATCCCTCTCTGCCCCCCCCCCCCTTTCTCCCTCTCCCCCCCTCCCCCTCTCCCTCTCCCCCCCCTCTCTCTCTCTCCCCTTCTCTCTTCCTCTCTCTCTCTCTCTCTCTCTCTCTCTCTCTCTCTCTCTCTCTCTCTCTCTCTCTCTCTCTCTCTCTCTCTCTCTCTCTCTCTCTCTCTCTCTCTCCCTCCCTCTCCCCCCCTCTCTCTCTTTCCCCCCTTTCCCCCCCCCTCTCTCTCTCTCTCTCTCTCTCTAATAGATGTTAAAAAGTCTTTCTAGTAGACGTTAAAAAGTCTTTCTTTCTTTCTTTCTTTCTTTCTTTCTTTCTTTCTTTCTCTCCCCCCTCTTCCGCCCAACCCTCCCCCCACATGGTATGCACAAACACGTGATTGGCTGACGCACCATGAATTTGACATAGACAAGACTACCACCAATAAAGTACGACTCCTAGGCTCCCCCCTAATCACTCTCCCACCAAGAGAGGAATAGGATCATTCGTAAAGAGATACGGCATACCTACATATAGAGGACATGGATGAGCTCGAGGGATACATTGACACCGAAAATGCTCCACTATTGTGAGCATTTTCTACATATCTCAGACCAAGGCTTCATTGAGACTATGTGCTTCATGCAAGCATACCTACCACACCGCCTTCGAGTCGTCATTGGGCGCCTTCGAGTTTCATCACATCAGCTCGAGATCAAGGGGGGTCGAGCTAAAGGAGTCCCTCAAGAGGAGAGGTGGTGCCCAAAACGCCATACAGAGATAGAGAGTGAGGAGCACAAGCATTCTCAAACCTTTGAGCAGAGTTCCAGATAGAGGAGTCACTCCAGCTGCACACTGGAGCCAAGCAGAGGATGGGATGCTTCCTCACAGAAGCATATGAGAGACGAGAGCAGATGCTACAGCCCACACAATAGACACAGGTGAGTACCCAACAAACTATTACTCAATTCTTTCAGCAATGTGGGCCACATCAGATAGACATGCCTCCAAGAGGCATAGGGATCATGCTCTTGCAGGCAACGGGCACAGAGAGAATGACCTCGACAATATATGGTTGGGTACCGACTCTCTCCCCCTCTCTCCTCCCCCCCCCCCCTCTCCCTCCCTCCCTCCGTCCCTCTCCCTCTCTCTCTCTCTCTCTCTCTCTCTCTCTCTCTCTCTCTCTCTCTCTCTCTCTCTCTCTCTCTCTCTCTCTCTCTCTCTCTCTCTCTCTCTCTCTCTCTCTCTCCCCCCCCCCCTCGCTCCTGGCATGGATATTGTCTTAGTTCAACCAAGATTCCTTCTTGTTCACACATCTTGCTTGAAGGCTGCAAGAACAAATGTCCTCTCCTTCGGTGTCGAGGACATTAATGGTGGTAAAGGCTTATACAAAGAGGTAGAATATGCATAGATTAGCGCACCTCTGTCTTTCTTGCTAGACACCAGATTTCTCATATGGCAGTCCTTCACTGTTCCATGCAAAGCTCTGCATAGAAGCATTGTGCACCAAAGCATCCAGAATAGAGCCTTTAGCAGAAGTTAATGGACTCTTCAACTTGTGCAATGGTAGCTGGAGTATCAAAAAAGACTTCATAGTACCCTAATCGTACTTCACATGCCATTATCCTAATACACAATCCTTCTGTGATTGCATTTGGGCCTCATTCGACATAGTTTGATGATTGTCTTTATGGTTTACTATCCACATGACTTCCACCTCACCATAGCTTAAAAAACAGAGAGAGCCTTGCTACTATATTAGACTTGGCAAAATTTGGCACTGTGTAGGCCTTTTTGAGGAAAGTGAACAGCATTTCCACTTGTTTATGTGTGTCAAAGAGAGAATATATTCTCTCTATTGCATAGCATAGTGTCTCACACTTGTCATGACTAGCATGACACCATTCAGCTGTTACATAACATAATTGCACATTGTCGAGGAAAAACAAAAGTGTGACTCCTAATTGCAAGAAGGTTTGGTGATGAGAAGCATTTTACTGCACATCACATTATTCTCTCACATGGTTCAACCATGAAAACACTTCATATCAAAATGAAAGGAGAAATACGATACTACTTCCAATAAGTCACAAAGGTCATTATTATAAGAAAACACAAAAAGTGATCTTAATCATCATTAATGAAAAAAAGAGGTTGTGCTTAGAAGCACTTTTATTGTAAAGATGAGATATGGGCGGGAGAGAGGGATTGTGAAGAAAATACATGCTAATGGCAAAGATGATGGGAACAAAAAAAGATACTCTGAAAACCTTTGCTCTGATACATGTTGAACTGAAAGAATGCAACCCCTAACCTACTATTAGGCACACACTAAATAAACTATGGAGGATGGAACAAAGGATATGAAAATATAGTTATTAAAATGAATGGAGACAGCTTACATAGAATGCTCTATGAGCATGACGACTCCCTAAGGAGAGTGTGGAGACCCTTAACAATGAGCTTAGTTGAATGAGGTTGAGAGGATGAAGTGATGGCATCCTTATATGGAGTAGAGCAGAAATTCCCTTGCATGTGGGATTTGTGTGCTTGCATGAGAATGAAAGAGGTTTGGACAAAAGGGTGAAGCATGGACATCTCAACAGTACATGTATGTGTGTGTGTGTGTATGTGCACGTGTACATGCATGTGTACATGTACATATACAGTCCTATACGTATTAATACTTTAGCAAAAGTACTATGAATTGGAAAGCCAATTTATGTTAACATAATCGACAAAAAATAATGATAATAAAAAGAAAAAAATCAATAGAATTTTACTCAACAAGGGGGTGGAAGTTGGAGCCGATAATGTTTATTCAGTTTCTTTATTTTCTTCCATTTTTGCAGAGAGTATGGATCTATGAGCAATGAACAGAATCTAAAGATCTTTTGATTTTCAAAGATCAACAATAAGGACAAACAAGGCCAGTACTTCACAAAGCAAAGATCACCCAAATACTTAAATTTTCTTTAATATTGAGTTGAAGATACCACAATAAAATATATTATTCTAATCATTGCTCATCTGCTTTACTTTTTCTTCTTTACTTTGCAAATGATTTTGCCATAATATATCTACAACAAAATTTTGCAACCTTTACAATATCAAGCCTAGTTATAGAACAAGAAAGGCAATACAATTTAAAAACTAGGCAAAGCTAAAACAAACTGAACATAGATTCTTCTCTCTCTCTCTCTCTCTCTCTCTCTCTCTCTCTCTCTCTCTCTCTCTCTCTCTCTCTCTCTCTCTCTCTCTCTCTCTCTCTCTCTCTCTCTCTCTCTCTCCGTTCCACATGACATTATACGAGCTGAGCTTGGCACACCACCTATGCTAGTGGAGGCCCTCTTCCAGTTGGTGACCTTTATTCTGAGAGTCAGAGAGCTCCCCACTAGCCGACTCACCAGGCTTGCATTTGAGAGCTCTAGACATTTGGCAGAGACAGGGCATGAGAGAGTATGGTATGCACAGACTTACCGATGGTTAGCAGACCATGGCATGAGCATTACGGATCTCCCCCCTTTTCAGTATGACCTCTCTTCCCCCCACATTACCCTCTCTCGTTCGGAGAGGAATAGGATCACCCGTCAGGACCTACTACAGATACACGTAAGGGAGACATGGATAGCACCACGGGAGCCTCTTCCCACAAAGAGGCAACACTACAGAGAGCACTTCCTGACTGTGACAGCGGATGGTTTCATTCAGAGACCACGATACATGGATACATATATGGCACCAGTTGAGAGAGTGGCCATTGGGCAGCTCAGAGTATCATCACACCAGCTCGAGATTGAGATTGGGCGAGCCACACATACCCCCAGGGATGAGCGATTATGCAGGATATGTAGAGAGGAGGTGGAGGACGAGGAGCACTACACATGTAGATGCCAGGCATATGAGGACATCAGAGACCGCTACCCACAGCTCTTCAGGGGGCCTAGAGAGATCAGGGCTTTATTGGGGACAGAGGACCAGCGCCCTCTAGGTCGTTTCCTAGTAGAGCTCCAGCACCACCGCGCATCACTCCTCCAGCAGCGGATGGAGATACACCTGGCCCCCCCCCCTCAGACTTATATTACAGATTTTTTCAGACCCACATACACTCGAGGGCCCAGTTCGATGCGGGGTGTCACATTACACAGAGCAGAGGAGCTTAGACGACAGCGTCGACGACCGAGACCCCTTGTCCGGAGAGCTCGTCCACATCAGAGAGATTCAGGCGATTCACGCACGCCATGACATGGAGATACAGAGACGTCAGCAGCGCACCCCTATCGATTTGGACACCCAGAGCATTTTGAGGATCGCCATGATGCCTTACCCACCGATGCATTATATCCTACACCCACTCCAGGCATTTAGGGGGTTGTGATACCATCGAGCCTCCCCTCCCTATGCATATCATATTTGTATCTCACCCATTGAGCATATAGAGTGCATACCCATAGCACCCCACACCCTTGATGCCAGCTACTATCCCTCCTTTTATACCCGTTTGCAGTACTCACACTTTATTTTCGTTTTGGATCACAGTGGTTTGGATCATACTGATGTATATGTTTTGTCTCATAGGCCGATTTTGGCCTCTAATAGACGTTAAAAAGTCTTTCTCTCTCTCTCTCTCTCTCTCTCTCTCTCTCTCTCTCTCTCTCTCTCTCTCTCTCTCTCTCTCTCTCTCTCTCTCTCTCTCTCTCTCTCTCTCTCTCTCTCTCTCTCTCTCTCTCTCTCTCTCTCTCTCTCTCTCTCTATCTCTCTCTCTCTCTCTCTCTCTCTCTTCCCCCCCCCCCCCCCCCCCCCCCCACCCTCTCCCTCCCCCTCCCTCCCCCCGCCCGCCCTCCCTGCCTGCCTGCCTCCCTCCCTCCCTGCCCACCCACCCACCCATATACATACATATATATATATATAGTATCTATGCATCTATCTATATCTATCTCCCCCAACACAAACATGCACACATACATCATATATATATATGTATCATGTATGTAGTAGGTAGGTGTGCATGTACAAAATGCTAACCTGCACTAATTTAGAAATTTTGGGGCGTGAGGACTTCATATACTGATCGACCTTCTCCTGTGATTTGGGAATGTGATGACTTGGCAAATTCCCAATCACCTTCTCTACAGCCTTCTTAGCTATTGTCTTAAAGGCCTCTTTACTCATGTAACCCTCCTTCCAAGTGGGTTTCAGCACGTCTTTCACATGATCAGCAATGGCAGCCCTGAGCATTTTCAAACCTCGACTGCTTTTTTTGCTTAAAACCTGATCTTTCCCAGTCTCCTTTTCATCGGCTTGCTGCTGAGGGCTCCAACTTTCAGGGCTGATATTCTCCACCATGCCAACATCCTCCACAAAAGCTTTCATGTCAATTTCTGCTGCTTCTTTTTTATTGACTGTGGAGATAGTTTTCTTTGATTCAATTTCTTTGGGGATCTTCTCTGCGCTTGCAGCCAAGGCATTACTTTCTCCATCAATGATGCCACTACCATGGTCCATTAGGAACAGTAAATTAGAGCAACTTCGAATAGCTGAACCAAACCTAGCCTATAGCAAAGAAAGGATCTTACCGTTCACTTTGAGCAGATATATCTGTAGATTTAGTGGCCTGCACTAGTCCAGGCAATGGAGGTATTGCTGTGAGTGAATATGAATAGCCTGATGAAGGGCCTGAGGATGGTAGAGCTGGCCTCTGTGAAGCTTGGGAATTCCAGGAAAAAGTATTTTGCTCTGATAAAGATGATATGAATGGTGAATTTGAGGAAAATCCACTGTTCATCACATTGGATTGGCTTGCAGTAGTGCTCGTAAATGGGTGCGAAATCTGAGACTTTTCCAGTGGAAAAGTTGAATTTGAACTTAAACTTGGAAGTGTGGTCAAGCGTGGTGGTTGTAAAACAGAGGGATCACTGAAAGAGAGAGAAAACTGATTTGTTTGTCCTGATTTCTCGTTTGAGACAGGTCCATTAAGGTTCACTGATTGACCTGTAGCAACATATGGAGGTTGGTTTGATTGCCCATAATTTTGGAAGGGTGGCTGAGAGGGAAGTGTGTTCCCAAGATTAGAGGGCCTATAACTCTGTGACGGTGCATATGATGGGTAAGAACCTATTGGGTTAGCTATTGCCTGCTGATGAGCAAAAGAAGTTCCAGAATTTTGTTGCAAATACGGAGCCCCAGGATTGGATTGCACAAAAGAACCATTAGAATTGGGTGGCCTGAAACCTCCTAGATTGGCTGCCACAACTCCTCCAGAATTGACAGGCCCAAAACCTCCAGGGCAACCCTGCAAAAACCCTTCCACACTAGATGACCTTTGAAGCTGAGAAAAGTGGTCACCACGATATGGCCCTCGATTTTGTTGAGAAAACTGGTGTACAGAATAAGCCTTTCCATAACTAGATGGCCCATTAAAAGCTCCTGCCATTGAAGGAACATGGCTCTGCCTTGGGGGCACCCCATAACCATAGTGAGATTGAGCATCTGGTACTGGAACTTGTTGTTGTTGTCCCCACACCCCAGCACTGGGATAGCCTACATTGCCACCACTGAAACTTGTCATAGAATGTGAAGTTCGATCTAATGGCTCAGAAGCAGTCACTGGTTGGCTTAGGGGCAATCTATAAGATTTGTACTGTGCATTATGTTGCATGTCTCCAGCAAACATAGGGTATTGCACAGAGCTCACTGAATATGAATGTGGACAAACTTGATCACAAAAAAATTGGGTTTGGCCTTCAACTACAGGGAGCCTAGACCCAGAAATAGGGATAGGTTGCCCAGTGCACACATTTCTCTGCATATCAGGCAATGTTGATGATAATGGTAAAGATGGTGAAGTTACAGGACGTTGAGAAGTCTGAATAGTAGGGGTTATCACAGGTGTAGACTTGAACTCAGGTACATTCACTTCAGCGCTTGCAGCTTTCAGAGCAGTTGGATGTGGCTCTATTTTTACTGCTTTGACAATGTGTTCTCTGTCACCATAATCTGATATTTTTGATTCCTCTTGTGCATCCAGATCATCGACAGAGTTGAGGTTCATTTCTCCAATTGCTTCTGAGTGCCGAAGAGATGAAGAACTTTCATTCAGATCATCAGCCATTAAATCCACCCCTGACCCTGAATCTCTTGATGTCTCAACCTTATCCAATGGCTCTGCCTTTAATTGTCCCTCCCCATTTGCCACTGCAGGACAGGGATCCATTGAGGCTTCAGAATTATCCAACTCTACAGAAGAATTCACGACACCAATAATCGCCTCATCTTCAACCTTATCTTCATGTGTACGACCTTCATCTGACATCAATTCAGACACTTGTGGGACCTCACTGTGACCTGAAATGCTAAGAATTTTCATTACATTTTCCTCACCAGATATGCAGTCCCTATTGGCTGCATCCTCCATGAGATTATTTCCAATGGCGTCTATTTCTGCAGCCAAGTGCTTTTCTGATGTTTCTTTTGCATCATCATCAACCCCCATCTTCACACTTTCAGCAACTTTATCTCGGTATTGTTCATTGATTTCCAAACTCTGCAAATTTTTCACTTCGCTTATGCTGACATTCAGCTCACTTTCATTGACCATGTCATCTACCTCCTCATTCCCATCCTGTTGAAGGAGGTTGACCAATTCAACAGAGGCTGTTTGTTCCAAAGTTGGAAGTTCTTTATTTGTTTCTGAGCTTTTCGGAGGTGCGACGTCCCTCAAAGTCTCTGATGTCTCAATATCCCGTACACCTGCCATGGCATCCTTCTTTACAGCAGAGATGCATTCAGACGTTTCATTATTCCTTCCTTCATTCTGAATATTTTTTTCTGTGTTGAACCTTTCATTGGTCACATTTGATATACCAACCAGTTCTAATGCTTTATTGTAGGCCATTACTTGCCTGTCATTAACTGCATTTACACTTCTTGAAGCCCATGATTCACCATGTGAAAACACCATACCTGATCTGTCAAGTGATGACTCCCGACCAATCCCCTCCTGTGGTGCAGCCGAGCTTGACATCAACTCTTCTTGTTGCTTCGCAACCACAGAGTCTTGTTCTGAATTCCCAAATTCATCTTGCCTATCAATTATCAGATCTCTCCTCCAAGGCTCTTGACTATACTGGTCTCCAGAATAATCTTCACGAGCGAAATCTGCATTCAGCCTTTCAGGTGGAGCATCCCTTCTCCAAACACCCCGTTCTTGTCCGATTGTCTCCCTGCCCACATGAAGATACCGGCAGGAGCTCCCTCTAAGACATCTGCCCCTAGCATAAAAATAGCATGGAGCAGGTCCACCACCTCGTCCACCTCGCCTTCCTCTTCCAAAGAACTCACGTTCGGCTCTCCAATCTCTATCACCTCTATAGCTTCTTTGGTGTTGAGGAGATCGGCTGTCCAAGTACATGAGATCCTTTGGTGGAGTCCTGCTATAGCTTCTTCGGCGTTGAGGAGATCGGCTGTCCAAGTACATGAGTAACAAAAGTTCCATAAGGTTGGAGGAACAAGAAGTACCTCGAGGCATAACAAGACTAATCATGCCATGACAGATAGATGCTTTGATGAGTTGAGAACACATTAATACATTCGACAATATTGAAACCCAAACAGCATAACCAACACAGTAAAAGGCACAGTGCTGAGTCACTGGCAGAGTACTATAATGAGCACATTCTCAGTAAGGAAGTGAGATATAGATCATATGCACACGCACACATCCCACAACACACAGTAAAAAGCAAGAGAAGAAGAATGGATCTTGGTAGAAAAAGCAGAAAAGTGGGAAAGAAGGGGTAATGGCTAACAATAAAGAACTGAGATATCAATCATATGCGCACACACACAGAGGCAAAAGCAAGTGAGAAGAACGGATCTTGGTAGAAAAAGCAGAAAAGTGGGAAAGGAGGGATTTTGCAAACATTAGCATCCTGAATGTCTGCAAAATGCTCAGACATGAGAAGAACAAGAAGAAAACTGAAAAACAGTAAAAAATAGAATGCTGGTTAGCTACGCATAGAAGACGACTACTCGATGAAGATGTGAGCTTATCCCAAACATATATCTAACCTCCGAGATTCACTCCATCTCATCTTATTGCGTGGAGACCTACTGTAACTTCGCCGCCTCTGCCCAGATGACCTGCTCCAGCTTCTGCTCCTGCTTCTGCTTCTACTGCTTCCACCTTTACTTGCACTTCTGCTTAAACTTCTGCTTAAGCTCCTACTTCGCCATCGGCTTCTTCCTCTACTTCTACTTCTGCTTCTGCTTCTGGATGTACTTCTACTATAGCTTCTCTTTCGTTTAGATGGCCTCCGCATTTCTTCTGACTCACTGTCTGATACACCTTCTTTTACTAATCTGCCAAACTCATCTATTGGAATATGTGGACCCCCTCCATCTCGCTCACTATTTGATTGAGATCCATGAACAGATGCTCTAGATTCATCTGCCATAGCTTGTTTCCTCGGATCTTCTTGTCGCAGAGTATCTGTTCCAGTGACAGCCACAGAACTTAATCTTTGTGATTCACCAGTTAAATCATCACCTCTGAGTCTGCTACCTGGGCTTTCAGCATCCATTGGCGTATCGGAAAATATTTTCAATCTCTGCTTATTTGCCAAGATTTTAGTGTCAGCATGCCTTTTATCCATACCCTGAAGGTTTTCTCTACAAATATCGGTCGATTGCAACTCCTCAGTCTTATGGACTTCACTTACTACCCCATCATGTGGTAGAGGCAATGAGAGGTCCCACCTTGATGGGCGTCCTCTCTGATATTCTTCAGATTCTGACCGAATACCTTCTGCCCCAGGCGAAGAGTGTGTCTTCTCAGCACTGTGAAAAAGAGCAGATGCTGATGAATGCCCGTCACCTAATTGTCCTTCACATACCAATCCTAGTTTTCCATATGTATCTGCTTCAGCTGTGTGAAAAGCTGATACAGGCCTCACATGGTTATCTTTATCAGGGACATTACAGACACTACTCTGATCATTGGCTGTCTGTGTCTGCACTGGCTCTTTTATTACAGGAATTTCCTGGTGGGCATGTTTGCTATCTTGATAGCTATTAGGTTGAATATCACTAATACTGTTGTCATGATATTGTAGATGACTTCCACTTGGTCTATTTTCCACTTCATCAACTGACTTTCTTTCATTATAGACATCCATGTCACCTGCATCTGAAACAGAATAGTCACTTGAAGAAAAATGCTACTCTAAACTTCCAAAAGCCAACTTAACAAACACAAACGGATAAAGGCCAGATTGATTATGTATCTCAAAAATAAACCATAATAAGCTGCATACCTTCCATCTCCATATCCATATCTGACAACCCTGCCTCATCATCCAAAGTATCTTGATAAGTTGAATTCCAAGCGCTGAGTTGTTGGGGCTCCAAAACTTTAGCCTTTGAATCAATTTTTCTTACGAAACCATTGACCACCTCTCGTGGAAGAAAACTGTTGTGCTGAGATGCACAATCCTGGCCGTTTTTCCCCACTTCACAATCACTATCTTGCCCTTTTTGCTTTTCTGATGAATTTTTGGGTGAACAATCAGGTGTACTTGATTCAGATGGAAGAGGGGGGGGAGGAGGTGAAGGAGGGGGGCTTGGTGGAGGAGGTGGTGGGAGATCTGATGGTAAAGGTGGCACGAACTGCGGGACTTTAAGTCCCGGTGGAGGTGGTACTGAAGGCAAGCCTGATGATGAATATGAAGATGTATGGGGCATCATAGGGAGTGGAGGCTGGCCCGATGCATACGTAAACTGTGGTGCCGTGTACGGTTGCCCACGTGTGGGATGAGGCATTGGAGGTGGCATGTAATAATACATCGTCCCTTGTGAAGACGAAGGCATTGCCACAGTTTTGGGCCTAAAATTAGGATCCATCCCAGGCCGATACATGACACGCGCTTGAATAAGGTATCCACAGCTCTATCTGTCAATAGATGGGCGGTCGTAGTAATTGGGATGATCATAGGCATGCATGTTCTGAATGTCGTGCGCTCAATAAAATCTCTGCATATTAAGCAATATTAGAATCAGGACAACATGTTGCCGATGAAACCTTCAGATGGCAGATAAGCCTCTTGGCTACACATGTGCGAACGGAAAGGGGCAGGGAGGAACAGAAAAGAAAACCCTAGAGACAACTTCTGTGCATAGCAATTCAAATGAGAAACATTAAACACGATGAACCCTAGAAAAAATGAAGCGCCATCCATCACAGAGACACAAAGTTATGACGAAGATTGGAGCAGGAATTCTATGCAGAAGAAAACTCAGATATTGAAGAAGACGAGAAGACAGGAGAGATGAGTCGCACCTTGAATACAAGTGTCTTTCGCGAACAGGAAAGACTGTTATTTGCCTGCGATCAAATTCGAGCTCCGTTCTTCATAGGTGTTCCAGCACCGAACAAGAAGACAGCCGAACTCATTCGAAGTATCACATACATGAGAATGCTGATTTTCACGTCAGCGCGTTAAATATTTTCACCCACGCTACTGACCATAGACATAATATAATTTTTCTCTCTCAGTAAGGTCAATATTAGATTTTTTAAATAATGTATGTATATTCAAAAAATAAATATCATCCCAAAAAAAATCTATAGAAGAAGTCCCAGCCTCCATAGCCTAGTGGCTGATGCCTTGAAGCTGTGGGAAGAAGTCTTGAGTTCAAATCTTGATTGGACATGTCTATGAATCTCTCATGATGGATGACTCTATCTTATGAGGTTGGATGTGTGAGTGTATTTTCAATTCATTGTACTCTCAAAAAAAATCTATAAAAGAATCTTTAGATTATCTAGTGAGAAGGACAAAGAACTACAGTAAATAAAAAGTCATTGATGTAAGACCACCAGTATATTACAAGACAACAAAATCAAAAATAGATGGATCCTCTCTAAAGGTGACCATAAGGTCATGATTTATTTTGTATTTGTGAGTAATTTTCTTGTTATTTTCCTCCTTTTAAAATAGTTTAAAAGTCTTTTATTAAAAAAAAGTAATTAAGTGTAAATATATAAGCAACAAAGAAAGGGCTCTAACCAAAATAGACATAGAAGATTGTATAGGTTGTGAGTCTCCTTGCTCTTATATTTTGATGTAAAGGGTAGCACCATGTCACAATGATAAGTCTTAATGCAAGAATAAGAACCATAAAGAACATGAGGGTTGAACTCAAGACTTTGTCCTTCTCATCACTTAACCACTAGGCTAAGTGGATTACTTTTCTTAGAGAACACATGAATTATGCTTGAGTCAAGTCTCAAGATCTTTGCCTACATATGAGTGACCGAACTGGGACTACTTAGCTTGAAGCAAACTTGAATGAATAAGTGAACTTAGACTTAGCATGTTTGAAGATTGAATGGGCTCTTGTACAGAATATCTATCGAGGATGTTTGATCTAGTTACCTTTTGAAGCATGTTTGAAGATTGAATGGGCTCTTGTACAGAATATCTATCGAGGATGTTTGATCTAGTTACCTTTTCCAACCGGTTATCCCTGGTCTTTCCTTATAAGAATCAGAAAATCTATCTCAAACAGATCCAAAATATTTGAAAAGCAAGAAGAAAGAACTAAATTTTTATGCAACCATTTCAAACTTCTAAGATACTTTAGACTGATTAGAGTCGAACTCTATGTGACTCAAGACTCACTTTTTAGATATCTATTTCAATAAAGCATTTTATCTATTTATAGGGAACTTAACTAAATTCTTACAAAGATTTCTTGGAGTAAAACTAAAATGTCATCCAACCACAGATATCAGTGTGATTCAAAACATCAGTGTGTTAATCCATCGAGCTTCTATTGCTAATGTTTTTACTCAAAACACTAATGCTTCACTTGAGACTAAGATAAATTTTTTCGTTTTTACAAACTTTTAAGACTTCCCTTCTTGGATGCAATTTGTATGCATTACTTTGAGTTAAGAGAGTCACTTCACATAGTTTCATTATGAACTCGGTGCGTAACCTATTTTTTCAAACCTTGGTTGAAAGTATCTTCAACCCTTGAACCTTAACTTGATTCAAAATTTTGTCCTAGTGAAGCTTTATAGACTTCAATTATGGCATGAAATGTAAAACTCTTCTTCTTCTTCTTTTATCCTTTATTCTAATGATTTAAGTACACTAATTCTATATGCAATCATGCCAAGCCTCATATGGAGTGATAGATTGTAGCGCTTTGGTGGGACACTTGTTAAGCACATATGTTGCACACATAATAGCCTCAAGCTAAAAGCTATGTGGTAAAGCCTCACTTTTGACCATACACCTTAACATCTCCATGAGAGACTTCTTCTTTTTTTCTACAACTCCATTTGTTGAGGTATAAATGGCATTGTACACTCATGTTTTATCCCATGTTCACCCACGAATGCATTAAAATCATAAGGCATGTATTCCCACCCTCGATTAGAATGGAGGGTGCCCAATTTACATGATCACATATTTTTAGCCATAACCAGAAACTTTTTGAAGCACATAAACACCTTAGACTTTGCTTTCAATGAATACACCTATGCATGCTTGGAAAAATCATCACTGGAAGTCATGAAATAAAGGTCGCTCCCAAAAGAAGGTATCTCCATAGGACCACAAATATCACTATGAACAAGCTATAATTTATGAACAGCTCAAACCAAACCATCTTTAGGGAAGGAAGAATGCTACATTTTGCCCAAATTATAGCCTTCACAGACATGTTTACAAGGTGCCTCAAGTTTGGGCACAAAGGACACCATTTCTCATTCTATAGGACTAGCAAACTAGCATAATTCAAATGAGTAATGTGTGCATGCCGAAGATTTGTGTTTGAGATAGCCCGAGAATCTTGAACTCCATATGCAGAATCATCACAAATTTTGCATAATGTATGAGCCTATACAACCCACGACATACAATGCGAGAAGCAATAATAATATGGTCATTTGAGAGATCATGAATTGTACATCTATCATCAGTAAATTTGGAAACCAAGCCAATCTTGGCTAACGTTGAAATTGATAATATAATTTTCTTGGTCCTTGGTACATACAAAGCATCTTACAATATGAAAGAAATACCATCCATAACTCCTATCACAGGAAAAGAGGACTTGTTAGTGCACGTGACAGTATTCCCTATAGGCATAGGCTCAAGTGAATTCAAGAAGTTGCACTGCGAGGTAATTGTAGAGAGTACATGCGCGGGAGCAAAATGAAAAGAAGAGTGTACTCACAAAGAAAAAGTGTGAGAGACTCAAAATGAGTAGACCAAGAAATGGGTAAACTCACATGGATTAGAAATGAGCTTGTCAAGAGCATTAAGTAGGCTCCTCGAGCTTTTAACCAAGTACAAATGGGGGGAGAGGCCCTCCTTATATAGACTTCAGAGGGGCTCTCCAAAGTACGTCTCATGTGGGATAATTCTGTTTAAGAGATAAATCTCCAAGTACTTCTTTTGTGATAGGAAAGAAGGCTAAAAATCATGGTGCTCATTCTCTCTCTCCTCGATTGTTGTTAGTCCTCATCGTGTCTTACTCTATCATGTGTAAATGGATAGCAATGACATCAGTAATGACACATACTCATACACACATATACACTTATACATGCACATGCACATACATACATATACACACACATACACATGCACATACATACGTATACACACACATACATATACACTTAGGTACACACATATGAATGAATTATATAATTAAAGTATTAAAACACATGCTTAATATAAACAATAATAACAATCAATAGAACAAAACTCTTCATTACTTAATACCATACACAATTCAAAACATAACTGAAATGAAAAATATATAGATAAAATATATATATATATATCAATGTAAATACATATAATCCAATGTCATAATCAACTAAAATCCTAATCATCATCATCAGCAATATCATGATCATCCTGATCTTCCTCATCCTCATCGTCATGATCACCCTGTGACGATCGAGATCGTCCCTCCTGTGTTTGTCTCTCCACCTCATCCATATTTGTCTCCCCATAATACTCCTGTATTACATATAACAAACATAAATCAATAAAATAATTAAAACATTCATAACAACAAAATAATTATATAAAATTTAAAAATACTCACAAAGGCATCAGGATGATCTTGTATATACTCGCCCAAACGCCGATATCCAAAATGTGTAGCATACTCGATCTCGTGTTTCGTAGGATATCGGCCATAATCCTTTCGCTGCAATGAAACAAATAAAAAACATTAGTTGCTTGCATTTTAACTAAAATAAAAAATATACTCACAATAACACATATACTTACAAACGTAGCTACAAAACCATTATGGCCCATTTGGCCTAAGTGCGATGTGTGGCCCGACTCCACTCTCTTCTTTGCAGCAGCCTGTTTATTCAAGAAAAAAAATTACATAAATTAAATGTAAAAAATTACTAAAATATATAAAAATTATGAATATAAACTATTAATTTGTGTACCTTCTGCTGAGGAAATGACTCCTCAAGACGTAGCTGTCTACGAAAAAACTGCCACGACTCAGGTGGTATGTTAGCTCGCCTCTTATTTTTTTCGACCATACAATATCTCCTGTTAATTTAATCTCAAACAGAAAAAAAAGTCAGAATACATACACATATATATGTTGATATATTTAGGTAGTGATGTGTGTGAACACTCTAGGACCGCCGGGGCACTTTTTTCCCTCTTTAGGAGGTTTTTTTTCCCCCGGCTTGTATATACGCCTATTGCCCTAATGGGCTACTTATCTTTGTACATTCTCTAGTAATACATTCAGTCTTGTGTGTTGTGCTCCAAGTTTCTTCCTCTTCCTTGTGCTGTTCGCGTGCTTCCGAAGACGTCTAACTCCAACAATTGGTATCAGAGCAGGTCGTTGATTCTTCTAGGGCGCCGTCGACACTCCTCCGTTTGCAGTCTCAGATTCGCACAAAATTTGGTGAGCATACTCAGGGTGTTTTCGAGATCAAAACTTCTTCCCTCTGTGGTGCCGAAATCGCGATCTGAGCTCGTTTCGGCCTCCGAACGCACTATCGCAGTGCTTGTGCAGGCTATTTTGTCCTTTTGTGCCAAAGGTATATACCAGTTTCTGTTCGCCAGTTTAAGCGTCTCGAAGTCTGCTACAGGTCTAGCAGAACTCGTCTGGGGAGTTCTGTTCAACTTTTTGAGATACAGTCAATTTTCTGCATCAAGGTATTTTAGTCACCGGCCATGGCTGAAAGCAGTGATGTATTCCGTATGTTGGCTATTGAGGATAAGTTGGATGGTACCAACTACCCATTATGGGCTTATATGATGCGACATGTACTGGTTGCAAAAGGATTGTGGAACATTGTGCAGGGTGTTGAAAGACGTCCTGTTACACCTGTAACGACAAGTACTGCAAATATAGGTGTTGGAGCTCATGAAGATGGTGTCGAAGATGATATTCCGCAGATTCCTGTTCGTGCTGTTGTTTCTGTTGCACCTACTGCAGAGCAGATTCGTTGGGATGGCAGAGATGCCCAGGCACATGCATTGATAGCTTTGTCTGTCAAACGTGCCATTATTCCTCACATTCACTCTTGCAGAACAGCAAAGGATGCTTGGGATACACTTACCACTTTGTACCAGGCTAGGAATGAGGCTCGTGTTGCTTACCTCCGAAAACAGTTGGAGAGTGAGCACATGAATGAAGGTGATTCGATGGACAATTTTCTTACAAAGATCAAAGACCTGAAGGAACAATTGATTTCTGCTGATGAGGTTATACCAGATAGCTCACTTGTGCAGACCGTTCTGAATGGCCTTCCTGATTCATATCAGAGTTTTGCCTCTACTCTTCGATTGATGATGAAAGGCAATCCAAATGCCTTGTCATTTGAGGAATTAGTCTCTGTTCTGTTGCAGGAAGATCAGTCCAGGCAGAACAGGTCCATTATGCGTGTTGCAGATCAAGCTTTCCTAGCTAGTTAGAAGGGCAAAGGAAAATGGAGCTCTTCTACTAGTAAGCAAAAATCTGCAAATGCTGCACAATCGAAGAACCAGGATAAAGATGAGAAGAAATCAGAAAAGCAGAAATTGTTCTGCAAGTACTGTAAAGGAAATGATCATATTATAAAGAACTGTCCAAAACTGGCTACTAAAGAGGCAAAGAAGAAAGAGGCTGGAATGGTTGTTGCAGAGGCCTCTACACCAAAAACAGAGTCTGCAAATCTTGTCCAGGAAGAAGAATGGGCGTTTACTACTGTTTGCAGTTTTGACCCATCTTCTCATGATTAGTGCATGTCTGCAGTAGACTCAGATGTTTGGTACTTTGACAGTGGGGCAACCAAACATATTACCTCGCAGCGCAGTTTCTTCTCTTCACTCGAGCTTGCCCCTACAGGGAATACTGTCACATGCGCCAATAACTCCTCTTATCCTGTTATGGGAGTTGGTAAGATCATTCTGACTACTGCTGATGGTAGTTCTTTCACTTTGTCAGATGCTTTATTTGTGCCAGGGATAAAAAAGAACCTGTTATCAGTTTCTGCATTAGCCAAGATTGGCTTGATTGTGAAATTCATTGATGACAGGTGTACAATCCATGATCTCTCAAATGGCGATGTGATTATTGCTTTTGGCATTTTATGTCGTGGGCTATATAAGCTCATAGACTATGAAAAATCTGTGAATGATTCGGCATGTGCAGTTCATGATTCTCAGGCTATGTCAGATGCAAAGCTTTGGCATGCACGCTTTGGTCATCTGAATTTTGCTAGTTTGTTACGCCTGCAGAAATCTGAAATGGTGTCCTCTTTGCCCAAACTTGAGGCACCTGGAAAACATGTTTGTGAAGGCTGTATTTTGGGCAAAATGCAGCGTTCTTCCTTTCCAAAAGATGGTTCAGTTCGGGCTATGAAGAAATTGCAGCTTGTACATAGTGATGTCTGTGGTCCTATGCAGACACCCTCTTTTGGAAATTACCTTTACTTCGTGACTTTCATTGATGATTTTTCCAGGCATGCATGGGTATATCCACTCAAAGCAAAGTCCGAAGTGTTCATGTGCTTCAAACAGTTTTTGGTTTTGGCTGAAAATCTGTCAGCATGTAAAATGGGCACCCTCCGTTCTGATCGAGGGGGGGAATATATGTCTTCAGATTTTAATGCATTTCTGGCTGAACGTGGGATAAAACACCAGTGTACAGTGCCGTATACACCTCAACAGAATGGAGTTGCTGAACGAAAGAACAGGTCACTCATGGAGATGGTGAGGTGCATGGTCAAAAGTCAGGCTTTACCACATAGTTTCTGGCTTGAGGTTGTCATGTGTGCAGCATATGTACTGAACAGGTGTCCCACGAAAGCGTTGCAATCTATCACTCCATATGAGGCTTGGCATGACCGCAAGCCATCTGTTGCTCATCTGCGTGTTTTTGGTTGTTTGGCATATGCATTAGTGCCTGAACAACATCGCAGAAAATTGGATGATAAGGCAGTAAAATGTATTTTTGTTGGGTACAGTTCTGAAAGTAAAGGCTATCGTCTGTATCATCCACAGACTAAACGCATTCTGGTTAGCCGTGATGTTGTCTTTGTGGAAGATGCTATTCAGCCATTGCTTTCATGTACTAAGGAGACATCTGTTAGCTCCAAAGACATGTATGATACTTTGATGCCTCTTTTTACAGGTGGACAGGCTAGCGCTGGTCCAAATGAGGCAACTTCTCAGCCTTTGCAGGTTTCATATGATGATGCAGATCATGCCATTTCTGATGCAGATTTACATGATGCACTTGTTGATGAGAGAGCTGATATTGAACAGGCAAAAACTATGCCAAAATGGCTGGTGCAGACTTTGCGTGACAGCAAATTAGATGCACCTTTGTCATATCGTACTCGTTCATGCTCTCATAGTACCTCCTTTGCATCAGATTGCTATGCTATGGCTTCATCTAGTCTCTGTGATGAGAATGAGCCTGTTTCTTTTGATGAAGCACAAAATTCAGAAAATTGGATGGCTGCTATGCAATCTGAATATGATGCTATAATGAAGAATGGTACATGGTCTTTATGTGACTTGCCTCCTGGCAAGAAGGCCATTGGCACTAAGTGGGTATACAAGCTGAAGCGTAAACCTGATGGTACAGTTGACAGGTATAAGGCTAGGCTTGTTGCAAAGGGTTATGCGCAGGAAAGAGGCATTGATTTTGATGAGACCTTTGCACCTACATGCCGTATGACTACTGTTCGGAGCATTTGTGCACTTGCAGCCCATCATGGTTGGAATGTACATCAGTTGGACATTAAAACAGCATTTCTGAATGGTGACTTGCATGAAGAAGTGTATGTTTTTCAGCCCCATGGCTTTGTGCAGAAAGGGCATGAAAACCAGGTGTGCAGGTTAAAGAAGGCGTTATATGGTTTAAAGCAAGCACCACGTGCTTGGTATGAAAAAATACATGCCTATCTGATTGCACATGGTTTTGAGAACAGTCCAACTGAAAGCACCTTATATGTTAAGCGTGCTAATGATGTGCTTTTGATCATTGTTGTCTATGTAGACAACATGCTGCTCACTGGTCCTCTTGAGACGCATATTGCTGATTTCAAGGCTGATTTGCATGCCTCATTTGAGATGTCTGATTTGGGGCATTTGCATCACTATTTGGGCATTCAGTTTATGCAAGTTGATGGTGGAATGGCTTTGTGTCAAACGAAATATATTGACACATTATTGCAGCGTTTTGGCCTTGAAGATTGTAAGCCTATTGCCACTCCTATGGAGACAGGTTTACGATTGAGTCTTCATGATGCTGGAGATGCATTTGATGCTGTTCTCTATCAGCAGGCTGTTGGATGCTTGATTTACTTATGCATTTCTCGGCCAAATATTCAGTTTGCTGTCTCACAGATGAGCAGGTTTATGCATTGCCCAGGAGTCACGCATTGGAAAGCGGTTAAGCGCATCTTTCGCTACTTGAGTGGTACTCGGCTACTTGGGTTGTTTTATCCCAAGGGGGGATCACTACCGCCAGATTTGCATGCTTTTTCTGACTCAGATTGGGCTGGTTGCTATGACACTCGTGTGTCCACCAGTGGTTTTTGCTTCATGCTTGGTAGCTCATGTATATCTTGGTTGAGCAAGAAGCAGCCTACTGTGGCCACTTCCAGTTGTGAGGCTGAGTATAGGGCAGCTTTCACAGCGACTGTTGAGTGTGTGTGGCTCATACGCCTTATGGCTGATTTGGGTGTTGGCCAGTCTTCTGCCACCACCATCTTCACTGACAGTCAGAGCGCATTGGCAGTTGCGAGGAACCCTGTGTTCCATGCTCGCACTAAGCACATTGAGGTGCATTATCACTATGTCAGGGAGAGGTTCTCTGCTGGGGAGATCAGCTTGGCATATGTGCCCACGCAGGAGAACATTGCAGACCTTTTCACGAAGGCTCTGCCTAGGGAGAAGTTTGAAGCTTTCCGCAAAGCTTTGGGCTTACTTCCTTTTGTGGAGTGATTTCCACATAGCTCGGCACTTCCTTATACATGAGTGCCAGCTCCTTGTTCACCGCATCACTCCCAGGGGGGATTTGTTGATATATTTAGGTAGTGATGTGTGTGAACACTCTAGGACCGCCGGGGCAATTTTTTCCCTCTTTAGGAGGTTTTTTTTCCCCCGGCTTGTATATACGCCTATTGCCCTAATGGGCTACTTATCTTTGTACATTCTCTAGTAATACATTCAGTCTTGTGTGTTGTGCTCCAAGCTTCTTCCTCTTCCTTGTGTTGTTCGCGTGCTTCCGCAGACGTCTAACTCCAACAATATACACACACATACACATACACATACCCACATACCCACATACACATATACATGCAAACATATACGCATGCATATATGTATACATATACACATATACATACATATAACATAAACACACATATACATATCCACATATATACGTACACACACATGCATGCATATACACTCATTCATACAAAATACATGCATTTATCCCACAATAATATGTAGTTGTTTATATGTGAATATGTGTGTATGTGTAAATGTGTATATGTGAATATGTGTGTATGTGTAAATATGTATATGTGAATTTTTTATTTATGTAGATAATCAAATTATTAATATCAAATACCATTATTTGTAGATTCTGATCAATCAAATGGAACTCCACCACCGTCTCCTCATCGTGCAACGACTTTATACTGTAAGTATATGAAATATTTAATTTTAACTATATTTGATGGATACATAACTTATATATTTTTTTAAGTTTCTTATGATGTGCAGATTCTGATCAATCAGAGGGTACTCCACCACCTCCTACCCATGCAACGACTTCACATGTGTCCTCCGATAGGAATTATGATGAATTTTACTATCAAGAGCATATTATATGTTGGTGTAACTCTTGTTATGGCACGTATCGAAGACCACGATTGGAATGTATTCAACATGAGGCAGAGTATGGTACTTTTGAGCGTGCACCATCACCTAGTCAACGTGATAATGCTTGGGTATGTATTTTCTATATATATTAATGTCATTATTTTATTTAAAAACCATGTATAAAATCAAATTATTATTGATATACAGGAATACTTGCTCGATGATGATGATGATGATGATTTTTCTCATAATGTTAATATACCTCGTACACGTCATGGACTTGCTGTTCATTAATTACAAGCAGAGGTTTCTAGAAATCCTCTACCTCCTGGTTTAGAGAATGAAACGGCTGGAGATTATCCATTGCCAGCTCGTGATCGTTCTTTAGTACAAACATATGATAGAAGAAGATATGGAGGATGGAATAGAGTACCACTTCCTTTAGATGGAGAGGTTTTCAACTTTTGGGGTAATCGCTATATGATTGCTCCATCCACTATTACTAATGTTGGTCGTGATCTCTTTATTGTAGAGGATTTGTATGTGCCTCCGAACTCTGAAGTCACTCTTATGTCATTTTGTGGTCCTATATATGGATGGGGAGATTGGCATCGACTTTCACGTTATGTTCAAAGCATGAGTACTTATGGAATATGCTTGAACGAAGCATCCCTTACTAGTAGAAGGATTTTACATGCAGAAAATGAAAGATTGTATATTGATAGAAGACCTTACACACATGGAAATATAGCAGGTTTAATAAATAGTAGTCGAGGGTTACATAATAGTTCAAGGACTAATTGCACATTTGAGGAGCGTGAAAATAGTCATGAATCACCATACATGAGTAGAGATGTATCAAGATACATAGTTGTCAATGCTATTACTACATTACATGCTGGTGATGAACTATTAGTGAATTATGGATGGCGTAGACCTCCAAGAGCACCTTTTAGCTAGAGAGAATAAAAATTTTCTATCCATATTTAATAAATTATATACTTAATTTTATATTTGAAGTTTAATTTTTATTCATTTATGGAATACTAATGAGTTTTATTTATATGTGTAGATTCCAACGTATGATGTTGATGATATTCGTCCCAACATTCACAATTACCAGTAAGACCTCATTTATCAGAAGCTTCCATGAGGAGGCTACACAAAACTAATCCTGTGCAATATGCAAAGTTGAAAGATCTATATTCAAAAGATGATAAAGTACAAGATTTGTGTGACAATGATGAAGATGATGGCATGGCAGATTTTATTGAGGATTGGTATCAAAATGACAGTGAGCATGGATATTTTTAAAAATGAGAAATATCTTCGAGAGGAATGTCTAAAGCATGTATATGAAGGAAGTCGTTTGACACGACTAAATGCGAGCTTACTTATTCTCAACCTTCAAAATCGTTTTGGATGGAGTAATGTATCTGTTTCGACACTATTAAGGTATAAATTTCAATTTTCTATCTATTTATATATATATATATATATATATATATATATATGCATATATATATATATATATATATATATATATATATATATATATATATATATATATATATATATATATATATATATATATATATATATATATATATATATATATATATATATATATACATGCAGGTTTTTATTCTTACTTTAGATAAGGTAAGAACAAGAACTTGAATTGAATGGAAACTTTTTGTCCGCGCATCTTTTAAAACTATTAATGTATCTTTCCAAATATTTGCAATGGTGACCTGGATGAGTCGCATGCACAGAGGTTACTCAAGAGACAACAATCTGATTATAATGGAGTAGTCCACTTTGTATCCTAAAGTTCAGATGCTCATCATTGACATGCAAGAGGTTTACTGCATACCCGAGAAATCCTGCTCTATCTTGAGTAACCTCTGTGCATGCGATTCATCCAGGTCACCATTATATGAACATATGTGTGAATTGACAGGATACGATTGTTTGGATAGCAGGATACGATTGTTTGGATGGCGGGATACGATTGTTTGTTTTGGAGGATATGAATGATTTGTCGATTCACACATATGTTCAGTTTGAAAGTGTGAATCGACAAATCATTCAATGAAGGTACATACTTCATATCATCCAAAACAAACAATTGTATCCTGCCATCCAAATTTTGCGTAAATATTTTGAAAGATGCATTAATAGTTTTAAAAGATGCGTGGACAAAAAGTATCTATTCAATTCAAGTTCTTGTTCTTACCTTATCTAAAGTAAGAATAAAAACCTGCATGTATATATGTATATATATTTATTTACCTTTTTTAATATATCTTTTTTTGATAAACTTACAGGTTATTATCTGAAAAGTTTTTACCAAGTCAGAATATTCTTCCTACCTCACATGATGAAATGAAGAAGATAATCAACAATCTTATCAATATATACATGCATGTCCTAACAATTGTATTTTATATAGAGGTGAATATGCAGACTCTTTGACATGTCCCAAATGTCAATCTCCTCGGTATAAGGGTGAAGAAGGTAAAATCCCGAAAAAGGTATTGAGACATTTTCCATTGGCACCACGGATTAGAGATATGTTGTTGTCAGGATCTTGCTCACGCGTATACAGAGATTACGGGCACAGAAAACACACAGAGAATAGACGCAACAAGAGACGAGACAGAATGCAGTATTGGGTGCAATCTCCCCCTATGCACTCTGTTTCGACAGTCCACAGAGTGCATGTATTTATAGGACTTTTGATTACGTCGAAAAGAGTGGTTACAAGAGGGCGGCTTCGAAAAGCAGGCGTGAAACTAAAAGTTGATAACTTTTACGGAAAGCCATTGCTTTCAATAACAGAAACTACGGACTTCAATGGCCCTTATTCTGACCATTACTTTTCTAACAATAGAACCTTCTACGCGGGTTTATCTACAAGCTAAATAATAATTATTCCGATTATTGATGTTCGCCCTTTCACGCCTTGCACGCTCCTCACGAACCTTCAGCTGCTATATCAAAAACATCAAAAACATATTAATACATTAATAATATAATACTTTAACAATGCATTGTTCAATAATATACAACATGCCTCTCAGTTGACAAGCAACTGACCTCAGTTGATAAAATAATTTAACACTCTAACAATTACAATACATTGTTCAACATATTCCATGTTACTGTTGCAATCCAACAATGCATTGGCTAACATATTCTATGTTACAATCCAACAATGCATTGGCTATACCATATTTCAATCCAACAATGCATTGGCCAACATCTTCCATAATACATTAATAATTTAACACACTCCAACAATTACTTGTTCAACATACTCCATAATTCATAACATGCCCCTCAGTTGAAAAGACAACTGACCTCAGTTGATAAAATAATAAACATGGATAGCCAGTCACATGTTTCATCACCGAATAAAGAAAAGAGGCATGTGCCATGTAAAAATACATGCATGGAAATGTTCATGGAGGTGTTAAGTTATTAAAAGTATCTGTGAGATGCGGACATAGTCTTTCTAATGAATTTGGGCAAGCAAAACTTGAATATGCTCCTATAAACTAAATTCAATATGTAAATGCATCACAATTATCAAACATGTAGGATAAACTTTAAAGGTAGAAATGAATCCCGAAACTCTTCTTGAAAATCCTTCCATGTGCGTGGACAATCTGCAGTCTGAGAAAGATCATTCCACCATTGCTGCGCTCTTCCGACCAAATAATTAGTGGCAAACTCAATTTTCTTATTTTCTGAATATAACTCATCGGAAAAGAAATCGTTGAATAGGGATAACCATGATAAGACAAAGTGGCCATCTATTCGTCCGTCAAATTGAAGCATAGCATAACGTCCTTGTATGGTTTGTTGAAGTGTTTGAAGTTCTTGGTTCATAATCTCTAACTCTTGCTCGAATGAAACTCCCGGTAAAGGTGAATTACTATAATCCTCCATGGTGCTTTTGGATCCTTGCTCTCAACCTTGCTTGGTATCTTGAACACTCAATCAAGTGCCACCCAAGGATTTTGAAGGAATTCACACTTCCAAGCTAGCTCATTGGAAAGTTCGTTCCGAGAGCTTTCCAACAGTATATTACACGCCTCAATCCGACCTACGGATTGAAAGTTACACTTGATTCTTTGTTGGGTCCATCCTTGAAATTGCCGCGAGCGCCTTGCACAAGTACCAAAGAAAGAGAACTTGAATAACAACTCCAAGAGATGGTGGAGTGGTCAAAGTACTTCCCTTGAAAGTAGGAGGTTGTGGGTTCAAATCCTCCTACCTTAGGGACTCTAAACCTCTCTATTACCACTCAAAAATTAAAATTGCCTCGCGCGTAGCCAACGGTCGCCAAGGGAGCCTTGGGTGCCCAATGTTGCCAATGTATTGCCTAAGTTATCAGAAAACACACAGAGAATAGACGCAACAAGAGACGAGACAGAACGCAGTATTGGGTGCAATCTCCCCCCATGCACTCTGTTTCGACAGTCCACAGAGTGCATGTATTTATAGGACTTTTGATTACGTCGAAAAGAGTGGTTACAAGAGGGCGGCTTCGAAAAGCAGGCGTGAAACTAAAAGTTGATAACTTTTACGGAAAGCCATTGCTTTCAATAACAGAAACTATGGTTTTCAATGACCCTTATTCTGACCATTACTTTTCTAACAATAGAATCTTCTACGCGGGTTTATTTACAAGCTAAATAATAATTATTCCGATTATTGATGTTCGCCCTTTCACGCCTTGCACGCTCCTCATGAACCTTCAGCTGCTATATCAGAAACATCAAAATCATATTAATACATTAATAATATAATACTTTAACAATGCATTGTTCAATAATATACAACATATGTTTCAAAGCCCCGAATTATCAAAGCTTTTGACTTGGGGACATGATCACAAAAGTACTGATGGAATAATCAGAATTCCTCATGATAGTGTTGCTTTTCAACATATTGATTCTACATGGCTGAATTTGCACAAATCCACAGAATCTAAAGTTAGGAGTTGCATTAGATGGGGTTAATCCATTCTCCATGAAATCCAGTAAATGGTCAACATGGCCAGTGGTAGTCATAAACTACAATCTTCCGCCATATCTTAACATTAAAAAGGAACATTTAATGCTTTCACTTTTAATCCCAGGCAAAAGACAAGTTAAAGATATGAATGTATATCTTGCTCCTCTCATTGACGATCTTCAAGAGTTATGGAGAGGTATTAATGTCATTGATGTATCAAAAAGCATCAATGAAAGACATATTACGATTCGTGGTATTGTGGCTTGGACTATTCACGATTTTCCTGGATATGGCGTTTGTTCAGGTATTGATGTAAATTTTTTTTTCAATATGCATGTAAATAAATATGATTTAATCTAATTATATTTTTATCATTTTCCATGATGCAGGAATATCTACTAAGGGTTATAAAGCTTGTCCATATTGTGGTGATTGGTTGAGATCAATCTATAGTAAGAATCTCAACAAAAATATTTATCTTCGACATCAACGATTCTTGCCTGATGATCATCCATTAAGATCTAAAAGAGAAACGATACATTTTAATGGAAAGCTTGAAACAGGCCAGTATCCAAAACCTATGACGCCTATGGCTGAATTTGCACAAAATCCATAGAATCTAAAGTTAGGAGTTGCATTAGATGGGGTTAATCCATTCTCCATGAAATCCAGTAAATGGTCAACATGGCCAGTGGTAGTCATAAACTACAATCTTCCGCCATATCTTAACATTAAAAAGGAACATTTAATGCTTTCACTTTTAACCCCAGGCAAAAGACAAGTTAAAGATATGAATGTATATCTTGCTCCTCTCATTGACGATCTTCAAGAGTTATGGAGAGGTATTAATGTCATTGATGTATCAAAAAGCATCAATGAAAGACATATTACGATTCGTGGTATTGTGGCTTGGACTATTCACGATTTTCCTGGATATGGCGTTTGTTCAGGTATTGATGTAATTTTTTTTTCAGTATGCATGTAAATAAATATGATTTAATCTAATTATATTTTTATCATTTTCCATGATGCAGGAATATCTACTAGGGGTTATAAAGCTTGTCCATATTGTGGTGATTGGTTGAGATCAATCTATAGTAAGAATCTCAACAAAAATATTTATCTTCGACATCAACGATTCTTGCCTGATGATCATCCATTAAGATCTAAAAGAGAAACGATACATTTTAATGGAAAGCTTGAAACAGGCCAGTATCCAAAACCTATGACGCCTATGGATTGGTATAAAAAATGGACAGATGGACCTCTGATAGATCCAGAAGCATAAATCTTCAGTGATGATTCAGATAATGAGTATGTGAACAGAGGTAAAGGGAAATTGGCACTCGCAGAGAACATATCAATATGGTATTCTTTGGAGTATTGGAAAGAGTTAAAAGTATGTCATCTTCTTGATCCTATGCATATATTCAAAAATACTGGTTATTCACTATGGCAGCATCTTCTTGGACTAAAAGATACCACAGCACCAAGGAATGATTTGAAAGATCAAAAATCCAAACCAAAGTTATGGCCAGTTTTTTATAGACATCGACAAGAAACGACTTATGCATCTACTCCTTGGGTACTTACAACAAAAGAGATACAGACTATCAACAATAGAATTCAATTGATCAAGACTCCTACAGGATATGGAGCATCGTTTCAAAACATGTTTACTATGGATGATAAGAGCTTATCTGGGTTAAAGACCCATGACTGGCATAACTTTTTGAAACATATTTTACCTTTGGTTATCGAGGGATGTACAACGAAAGGAGTACGAGATGTGATCTATCGTCTTGGATCACTTATAAGGTAATTATGATACTTTTATATTTAATATGTATGAATATTGGATATCCTTTATTTTTTAATTAACTTCTTTACAATTGTTTTTATGATTTGTATAGGTGGATTACATCCAAAGAGATCGATAAAAATTCGATCCCACAAAAAAAAACGTGAATGCAAAGAGCTATTACGTTTGATGGAAAAAGAACTTCCTACTTCATTTTTTGATATTCAGGTTCATTTACTAGTCCATCTTGTAGATGAGATAGAGATTGCTGGTGTTGTCAACACTCGACGGATGTTTTGGGTCGAGCGATTTATGGGAATACTAAAAGGTTACGTGCGACAAAGAGCAAAACCATAAGGATCCATGGCAAAGCGTTGGATGCTTGAAGAGTGCATGTATTACGTTAGTGAGTACCTTGAAAGATTTCATGAAGAAGCTCCACGTGCATGGACCAACGAGTCTTCTTCAAAAATAACAGATGAGGTATTATCAAGTAAAGGGGTTCCATTCTTATTTACATTTCAAGAAAAAAATGATGTTTCTACTTTTGTAGCATATAATAGCGAATGCATGCAAGCATTCCTTAGCGAGTACGAGGAACTTCAAAGTCTTCGAAGTAAAAGGCGAAAAAACAAAAGATCTATACGTAATCTCGATAATAATGAGATTACAGATATATCTTTTTTTTAACAATAGAAGAAATAAATGAAATCAATAAGGATAATGAAGATGAGACTATATTGATGTCTTACCAAAATGATGGCAATAATGAAAACATATGAGCAGATTAGATAGTAACTTGAAGCTTCTAAATGGATATCAGATAATAGGTTTTTTTTGTTAACTTGAATAACGATGAATCCTACTAGAGAGATGAAATCATGTTCTTCTAAGTTAGAACATGAAGCTTGGGGGTATGCCTAATTATTTTATATATAGCTTTATCTTCGAGGAGTAAATTTTTATCATGTATGTATGCATATGTGTGTGTATTCATGTGTATTATATGTATACATATGTTAGTATGCATATATATGTATTTCATGTATATGTATGTGTTTGCATGTGTGTGATATATGTATACATGTGTTAAATATGCATATGTGTATATATGCATATGCATTTATGTAAAATATTCATGTATTCATGTACGTAATATATGCAGGTGTTTATAATTGTGTACATGTATATATGTATATGTGTCTATGTGTAAATATGTACATGTAAATATGTATGCATGTATATATATGTTTATGTGTGCATGCAGGCATGTACATGTATGTGTAAATATGTACATGTAAATATGTTAGTATGTATATATATATTTATGTGTGCATTTAGGCATGTATGTGTGATGCATAATATATATACTCCATTTTATATTTATGTATCCTATCTACATGATGTGTATATATCTTTACATATATTATGATCCTCGTTGATTCGAGTAGCTATATATAGAGGCATAAGGTTGGGAGGAGAGACATCTCTCTAGTAGGACGTCGGAGGTGTACATATACTTCAAACATATGGCTAAAAGGTTGAATTAGAGTTTTTAAATTAGGGATTTCAAAACCCTAATATCGAGATTAGTGTTCTCTCTCTCTCTCATATACATACATACCGTGCATTGTCGCGACGATGAGCCATAAGTGTCCACATCTCTTTTAAACACCATTTAAGAGACCACCCTGTCCCAAACTCCGTCTCAAGTGAATTGAGCACGTACTTTTTATCCCTCTCATCATGCTCACTACAAAAATAAAAAACATAATATAAATAAAACATAAGATATATATTTCAATTTATATGTAAAACTTTTACTTACTTCCACGATAAGTGGATATAGCGCAGGTAAGAGTCGCATAGTGCGCGCATTCTCCTCTTGAACTCCAATCCATTTCCTATGTATACAATATTCCCCTCTGGCTCTATGTCGCACTCTAGTCCTAACGTGCCTATGCATGTCCTCATAGGCAACGTCTCTGCTATGCTATCACGTGCTGGAGGTGGTATAGGTGTCCTGAAAATAGATAGATAGAAATAAATAAAAATATGTGTTATAATATCATTAAAAAAGTTTATGAAAAAAAACATACCTATGAGCAGATAGCTCTCTTCCTGTGTGTGCAGCCGCGGAAGAGCCCTCGTCTGATCGCGTAAGCATCTGGATCGTATAATCCAGCTCCTCATCAGACATCTCCTACGTAGTCCCGCATTATGGCCCCTAGAGTATCTGACGGAACTCTTGCTCTCATAAGACTTTTTATGAGAGTGAGTTTCGCCTTTCTCTCTCTACTGGGATCCATAATACCTAACATATAAAACAAAATGGTTAGAAATCAATATATATACGTGTATGTGTGTGTATGCATGTGTATGTGTGTTTATGCATCATTATGTGTGTAAGTGTCTATGTGTGTTTGTGTGTGTGTATGTGTGTGTGTGTGTGTGTCTATGTGTATGTGTGTGTGTGTGTGTCTATGAGTGTGTATGTGTTTATGTATATGTATGTATCTATGTGTGTGTATGTATCTATGTGTGTATGTGTATGCATGTATGTATGCATATGTGTGTGTATGCATATGTATGTGTGTGTATGCATCATTATGTGTGTCTATGTATGCATGTGTATGTGTGTATGCATCATTACGTGTGCATGTGTGTATGTGTGTATGTGTGTGTATATGTGTGTGTGCCTATGTGTATGTGTGTGTGTTTATGAGTGTGTATGTGTATGTATGTATCTATGTGTGTGTATGTGTCTATGTGTGTATGTGTATGCATGTATGTATGCATATGTGTGTGTATGCATCATTATGTGTGTGTATGCATCATTATGTGTGTCTATGTATGCATGTGTATGTGTGTATGCATCATTACGTGTATGTGTCTATGTGTGTATGTGTGTGTGTATGTGTGTGTGTCTATGAGTGTGTATGTATTTATGTGTATGTATGTATCTATGTGTGTGTATGTGTATGCATGTATGTATGCATATGTGTGTGTATGCATATGTATGTGTGTATGCATCATTATGTGTGTATGTGTCTATGTGTGTATGTGTGTGTGTATACATTATGACAATGTATGTAAGCATGTGCATTATGTATGCATATAAGTATGTATGTATGCATATGCATATGCATTATGTATGCATATGCATATGCATTATGTATGCATATGTGTGTGTGTATGCATATGCATGTAAGTATGTATGTATGCATATGTGTGTGTATGCATATGCATGTAAGTATGTATGTATGCATATGCATATGCAATATGTATGCATGTATGTGTATGTGTGTGTATGCATATATGTGTGTGAATGTGTGTGTACATGTGTCTGTATGTGTGTATGCATGTGTATGTGTGTGTATGCATCATTATGTGTGTATGTGTGTGTATGTGTGTGTGTCTATGTGTATGTGTGTGTATCTATGAGTATGTATGTGTTCATGTGTGTGTATGTGTCTATGTGTGTATGTATATGTGTGTGTATGTACCTATGCATGTGCATTATGTATGCATGTAAGTATGTATGTACATTGTATGCATATGCATATGCATTATGTATGCAAATGTATGCATGTATGTGTTTATGTGTGTATGTCTCTCTATGTGTGTGTATGCATATATGTGTGTGTATGTGTGTATGTGTGTGTATATGTGTCTGTATGTGTGTATGCATGTGTATGTGTGTATGTGTCTATGTGTGCATGTGTGTGTATATACTATATGTGTGTGTCTATGTGTATGTGTGTGTACCTATGAGTGTGTATGTGTTTATGTGTGTATGTGTACATGTGTGTGTATGTGTTTATGTGTATGCATGTATGTGTATGTGTGTGTATGTCTCTCTCTATGTCTGTGTGTATGCATATATGTGTGTGTGTATATGTGTGTCTATGTGTGTATGCATGTGTATGTGTGTGGATGCATCATTATGTGTGTATGTGTCTGTGTGTGTATATGTGTGTGTATGTGTGTGCGCGTCTATGTGTGTGTATGTGTGTGCACGTCTATGTGTGTGTATGTGTGTGCGCGTCTATGTGTATGTGTGTGTGTCTATGAGTGTGTATGTTTGGATGTGTGTGTGTATGAATGTGTGTCTATGAGTGTGTATCTTTGGATGTGTAAGTGTATATGTGTGTCTATGTGTGTATGCATGTGTATGTGTGTGAATGCATCATTATGTGTGTGCATGTGTATATGTGTGTGCATGTGTATGCATTATGTGTGCATGTGTGTATGTGTATGCATTATGCATTGTGTATGTGTGTATATGTGTGTGTATTTGTGTATATGTGTGTGTATTTGTGTGTATGTGTGTGTGTGTCTATGCGTATGTGTGTGTGTGTCTATGCGTGTATATGTGTGTGTACATATGTATGTGTGTGTAAGTGTGTGTGTGTGCGCATACCTGCCAATGGTCTCGCTCTCTCTCTCTCCCTCTCGCGCGCGCTCTTTCTCTCTCTCTCTCTCTCCGTCTCTCTGTTCTTGCTCGCGTCCAAGTCCCGGCACATTTAATCAATTTTTTTTTTTAACATTCCAGAGCGTCGCATATACGACGCTCTGCAGTTTGCCAACGTCGTTAAATTTGTCGCTAATCAGCGACGGTGATACTGACACTTTTTAAGTAGCGTCGCTTATGCGACGTGGGTCGGGCAACAAAAAAAATCCAAAATTCCTACCGTCGCTTATGCGACGACTTCGTCGCATAAGCGACGGTTCCCGTTTTTTTCCCAATTCGGGGGCGTCGCTACGCCCCCCTTTTTCTTGTAGTGGCTTCTTCACTATCTTTCTTAGGTTGCCAGGGCCTGGACAATGCCAGGCTCGCTTGTGTTGAGCCATATTTTAGTGGATAAGAAAGCTACAGCAAGGGAGGCACCAGAATGGCGCTACTTAAGGTGACAGGTGAGGGTGCTCGGAGCTTAGAACTTCACCATCATGTCCGTTCAGAAGTGAATCATAAGCTATGGAGGAACCTGATGACGAGCCTTGCTTTGGCACCTTCCACTCTCCTACTTTGGAATAATGTATGCTTCCTCAGAACGTGCGACTCCCCTTAGTCTCTTCTGTGCAAAAAGGAACCCTCTCTACTCAGGGAGCTATCTACTATTGTGATGGCATTCCCATGAGAGATGCTTGCTCTCTCTCTCTCTCTCTCTCTCTAGGTGACGTTGTGCCGTGTCTCAACCCTTGAGATCATCGATACCTGCACCAAAAAAATCTGACCAATATGGAGCTGTGCGCCATTCACCAGAGACCACAAAATATCTGCAAGTGATCATACTTGGGTGCTATTATACATGGCTGCATGCAGGCTATTACTTGCTCGCTAGGAACAAACTGCTCGCTAGGAACAAACTGATTAGCTTGGGTGTGAACAGATTTAATGGTGCAATGCCTGCATACAATGGTGCAACAGAGAATGAAGGGCTCTGGTAGAAGAAGAGGCAGGCTCGACAGAGCTTCTTCTGTAGGCTGTTGGTCGTGTGAGTGTTACCTCTGTGGCAGTTACTATGTGTTATACATACAATATGAGTTCGAGTGTTACATATACAATATTCTCATTCGTTGGCATCTCGCTCCACAGGCTACAACACAACTTTACCATACATGACGGTCATGTGGTCGAGATAAAACAATACTTGAAGAAATCACATATGCTCCACACGCTACAACACATGAACTTTACCATACATGATGGTATGGCCAAGATGACACGATACTTGAAGAAATCACATATGCATATCCATAAAGTGAAAGAACATAGTGTTAATAATCTCTTAAGAGATGATAGAAGTTAACTTCCAAATGAAACAAAATATTCACGATAATAGAGAATCCTGCCACCAAATTGATGAGATAAACACCAAACTAAGAGAGGATCCACGATATTTTCACAAATGGTTACCAAATAAGACCATAATCACCCTATTGAAGGGAAGGAGGGTGGGAATGAGTGGTGAAAAAGAAAGGTGGGAGGCGGGTAAATGGGAAAAATGTACCCAAAGAGCACAAGATGATGGCAAAAAAAACCTCTCCCAGTGTGGAGAGCCACACCACCAAGCTCTACTAGCACCACCGCCAAAATAACTGCCAAAATAACCACCAAACTCACTGTCAAGACCTCCACCTAATGCTTTGATACTATGCAGAGAGTACATGTGTGGAAGCAAAACGAAACGAAGAGTGTACTCACAAAAGAAAGAGTGTGAGAGACTTAAAGTGAGTAGACCAAGAAATGGGTAAACTCACATGGATTACAAATGAGCTTGCCAAGAGCATTGAGTAGGCTCCTCAAGCTTCTTACCAAGTACAAATCAAGGGAGAGGCCCTCCTTATATAGATTTCGGAGGGGCTCTCCAAAGTACATCTCATGTGGGATAATTCCCCTTAAAGGAGAATGAATACAATGGTAGAAGCAAATGGCAAGGTATCCAAATACAAAAGAGATACAATATAAAATGGAAATAAACTGGAAATGGAGCGCCTCTTAGATACAAAATGGAGATGCACTCATGTGGATGCAAATGTAAATGATGTAGGAGCAATCATGTCGTCACTAGTAATATTTTTGGTTGCCCCACTATCAAAATACCAAACATCTAAGTCTACTACAGACATACAGTGCTCATGAGAAGATGGTTCTTAGCTGCATACACTAGTAAACACCCATTCTTCATTCTCCACAAGATTAGTAGACTCCCGTTTAGGTGTAGAGGCCTCTGCAACAACAATTCCGACATCTTTCTTCGTTGCCCCTTTTGCATCTAGTTTTTGACAACTCTTTATGAAATGATCATTTCCTTTACAATATTTGCAAAACTATTTTTGTTTTTCTTTTTTCTTCTCACCTTTGTCTTCCTTCTTTGACTATGCAACATTATCAGATTTTTGCTTACTCCTAGATGAGCTCCATTTATTGTTCCCTTCTTACTAGCTAAGAAAGCTTGATCTACAACATGCATAATGGACTTGTTCTGCCTAGACTAATATTTCTGCAACAAAATAGAGATCAACTCCTTAAATGTTAAGGTGTTTAGATTGCCTTTCATCATCAATCAAAGAGTGGAAGCAAAAATTTGATATGAATTTGGAAGGCCATTAAGAATAGTCTTCACAAATGAACTATTTGGCAAAGCTTCATTAGTAGAAATCAACTTCTCCTCCAAATCTTTGACATTTGTCAAAAAACTGTCCATGCAATTTCCTTCATTCATAGGCTCACTCTCCAATTGTTTTCGGAGGTAAGCGACACCTTGCCTAGTATAAGGTTGTACGTGTATGCCAAGCATCCTTCGCTATCTTGTAAGAGTGAATATGAGGGATAATGGCATGTTTGGTGGACAAGGCTATCAATGCACGTGCCTCAACATCTTTGCCATCCCAATGAAGTTGCTCTATAGTAGGTGCAATAGGAATCGAAACAAAAAAGGAATCTAAAGATCGTAATCTTCAATGTCATCTATGTCATCTTCAATGACTGTATTCGTAGGTGTAGCAAAGCATTTTTCAATACCTTGCACAATATTCCACATCCCTTTTGCTAAGAGTACATGAAGCATCATATATGCCCATAATGGGTAATTAATACCATCCAACTTGTCCTTAATAACCAACATACAAAATACATCATTACTTTCAACAACGGCCACTGACTAAATACCTTGATGCAAAAAAATGAATGTATATCAAAAAGTTGAACAGAACCACCATGTCGAGCTTTGGTAAACTTGTAGTAGGCTTCGAGGCACTTGTATTGGCGATGAAACCTTTATATATGTCTGGTACAATAAAATGAAAATGCGTTTATGTAGCTATTGGGCAAAAAGCTTCTTCTGTGGTGCAGGTAGTCGACACTTTTCAGGAACGTGGTGCCATGGAATATACTATTGTAGTTTCCGAAACTGCAAATTCCTGCACAAGTCGAAATCAGCTTAGATCAAAATTTTGATGCCATGTAGCCAAGCTATTTTGACTCCTTATTGCCCTGACTATGCTCACCAATTTTCATGTGATTATGATATGGAGGAGTCTTGAAGACACTCTACAGGAAGTGGTGATATGTTCTGATATCAATTGTTGGAGTTTTTGGTTTGTTGAAGCACTCAAATAAAGCAAGGAAGAAGAAGAAGCTTGGGGCATAACACAACACTGAATGAATTACCAAGTGAACATACAAAGATAAGTTACCCATTAGGGTTTTTGGCGTATCTACAAGCCGGGGGGAAAAAACCTCCTAAGGAGGGAAAAAACCTCCTAAAGAGGGGAAAAAGTGCTCTGACAATCCTAAGTGCGTTCACACACATCACTACCAAAATATATCAACAATCATTTCTCAATTATTCTAAGGGCTTGAAGGAATTGGTTAAGCAAGAAATGATTTGTTCCTCTTTGCAAAGCATTGATGACCTTTGAGGTTAGTATAGTTAACTATGTAGGGTATAAACCAAAGTTGGTTCAATATAGTTAGTACTTATGCTCTTTGGAAGAAACAGGATGATCTATGATGAACAAAGAATTTGAGTGGAAGAATGGTTTACCAAGTAATTTCAATTCCAAAGATATGATCGTAGTCTTTGGATCTATGAAGCCCTGATGATCAAAGATTTTCAAGAAGGATTGATTTGTAAAAACAAAGAAATGTTCCAATCTAGGGAAAATCAAGGATGATTAAGAGAAGGGTCCACTTTGGTAAGGAATGAACTTTTAGAATTAGGTTTATGAACATTATGTTTCAAGGATAGTTGATTGATATGAGTCCACCTAACTTTCCAAGGAATGAGAAGATAGTAGATATCCTCAAATTTTTGGACACGTTTAGGTAGGGGCTAAGTAGACCTACTTTTCTAAGTTCATACCTTTTGCTAACATACTATAAATACAAGTAGAGTACATTTGTGTTTGAAAAGGGCTATAGCACAATAAGTCATGTAAAGATATCTAAAGATTCCTCTCCTTTCTATTGAAAGTGGAATCTAATTTCCACCCCTTTCAAGATAGAGGGAGGAACTCTATCGCATACTCCTAAAAATTACACATTTGTAGGAAGGTACAAAGTGTAAAACAATGTAATATTTTATGGAGCTCGAGATTCTATGAAAGTATAAAAAAGAAACAATTAAGTTAAGAGCAAGAGAGAATTCCACCCATTTCACTAGTCCATAGATACAAGGCATGCATATAAATTCAATTGGATTGAGGGAAAGTGATTTGGGCTTTATTTAAGAATTGTTGGATATTTTACTTTAATTGAATGGTTTGAACTTTAGGTTTTTATTATAAGGGGAGGAGCCTTAACATTTAAATAATTCAAGGCAAGATGTCTTGAGGGTGTGTGTACAAAAATAAAGAGAATCTTTTGAAAAGACTTTACGATCAATTGCAATTCTCATACTAGGATCAACCACTTCCATTGACGTGATAGCTTCACGATAGCTTCGCGATAGCTTCTTGGCCACATGCTAATTTAAAAGGTGTAAACCTAGTAGTAACCTTATATGTTATAATATAGAGGGTAGTAATTGATCCCATCTTTCAAGTCATTCTTAAATAAGTTTCTCCAACATCGTGAGTAGAGTTTTATTGGTGCTTTTTTGCTAAGCCTTTAACACATGGATAGTACAGTGTACTAAACTTATGGACTAAACTTATGGATAATGTCAAAACTTATTGACAATATTAAAGTTGTATGTCAATGGAGTAATCAAATCATTAGCAAAATCAGAACCGCAATCCCAAATAATTACAAGGCAAGACCAAATCGAGAAAAAAAAATCACAAGTAAGGAAGTAGGCTGTTGATATATTTAGGTAGTGATATGTGTGAAGACACTAGGACTGTTGGGGCACTTTTTTCCCTTTTTAGGAGGTTTTTTCGCCTGACTTGTTGTATATATGCCTATAGCCCTAACAACTTACTTATCTTTGTACATTCTAGTGGTAATACATTCAGTATTGTGTGTTGTGCTCCAAGCTTCTTCTTCTTCCTTGTGCTGTTCGCATGCTTCCACAGATGTCTAACTCCAACAATTGGTATCAGAGGAGGTCGCCGCTTCATCTAGGGCATCATCAACACTCCTCCAGTTGCAGTGTCAGAATCACACGAAATTTGGTGAGCATACTCAAGGTGTTTCAAAGATCAAAACAACTTTGTTGTGTCATGCCGAAATCACGATTTGAGCTCGTTTTGACCTTCGAATGCACTATTGCAATGCTTCTACAGGCTATTTCATCTTTTTATGCCAAAGATATATACAGGTTTCAGATCACCAGTATAAGTGCCTCAAAGTTTGCTACATGTCTATCAGAACTCGTTTGGGTAGTTTTGTTCAACTTTTTTAGATATAGTCATTTTCTACATTAGGGTATTTTAGTTAGTGGCCATGGCTGAAAGCAATGATGTATTTTGTATGCTCGTTGTTGAGGATAGGTTGGATGGTACGATTTACCCATTGTGGGCTTATATGATGCGTCATGTATTGGTCACAAAAGGACTATGGAATATTGTGCAGGGTGTTGAAAGACGTCCTGTTACACCTTCAAATACAAGTACTGCATATACAGGTACTAAAGCTGATGCAGATGGCATCGAAAATGGTGATATTTTGTGAAATATGTTCATGCTACGCTTTCTATTGCACCTAGAACAAAGCAAATTCATTGGGATGGAAGAGATGCTCACACACATGCATGATAGCCTTGTCTATCAAACGTGCCATTATCCCTCACATTCGCTCTTGTAGAAAAGCTAAGGATGCTTGGGATACACTTACTACATTGTACGAGGCTAGGAATGAGGCTCGTGTTGCTTACCTCCGAAAAAAGTTGGAGAGTGAGCACATGAATGAAGGTGATTCTATGGATAGTTTTCTAACAAAGATCAAGGATTTGAAGGAACAATCGATTTCTACTGATGAAGTCCTTCCTGACAATTCACTTGTGTAGACTGTTCTGAATGGTCTTCTCAACTCATATCAGTGTTTTGCTTCTACTCCTCGTTTGACGATGAAAGGCAATCCAAATGCCTTAACATTCGAAGAGTAAGTTTTTGTTTTGTTACAGGAAGATCAGTCCAGGTAGAACATGTCTATTATGGGTATTGTAGATCAAGCTTTCCTGGCTAGTTAAGGGCAAAGGAAAATGGAGCTCTTCTACTAGTAAGAAAAAATCTGCTAATTCTACACAATCGAAGAAGGAAGACATAGATGAGAAGAAATCAGAAAAATAGAAATTGTTTTGCAAATACTGTAAATCAAATGATCATGCCATTGAGAGTTGTCCAAAACCAGCTGCTAAAGAGGCAAAGAAGAAAGAGGTCATAATGGTTGTTGTAGAGGCCTCTACACCGAAAACAGATTCTACTAATCTTGTGCAAGATAATGAATAGGCATTTACTATTGTTTGCAATTTTGACCCATCTTCTCATAAGCAGTGCATGTCTGCAATAGACTCAGATGTTTGGTACTTTGATAGTGAAGCAACCAAACATATTACCTCACGACACAGTTTCTTCTCTTCACTCGAGCCTTCCCCTACAGGGAATAGTGTTACATGTACCGACAACTCCTCTTATCCTTTTATGGGATTTGGTAAGATCATTCTGACTACTACTGATGGTAGTTCCTTCACTTTGTCACATGCTTTATTCGTACTAGAGATCAAGAAGAATTTGTTATTAGTTTTGGCCTTAGCCAAGATTGGTTTGGTTGTGAAATTTGTTGATGATATTGAGGAGGCAAAAACTATGCCGAAATGGCTAGTGAAGACTTTGCATGATAGCAAATTAGATGCACCTCTATCATGTCGTACTTGTTCAAGCTCTCATAGTGCCTCTTTTGCATCAAATTGATATGCTATGGTTTCATCTAGTCTCTATGATGAGACTCAACCTGTTTTGTTTGATGAAGCACAAAATTTTGAACATTGGATGGTTGTAATGCAATTTGAATATGATGTTGTCATGAAAAATTGTACCTGGTCTTTATGTGACTTGCCTCTTGGAAAGAAGGCCATTGGCACTAAGTGGGTATACAAGTTGAAGCGTAAACCTGATGGAACAGTTGATAGGTATAAAGCTAAGCTTGTTGCAAAGGGTTATGTGCAAGAAAGAGGCATTGATTTTGATGAAACCTTTACTCCTACTTGTCGAATGACTATTGTTCATAGCATATGTGCACTTGCATCTCATCATGGTTGGAATGTACATCACTTGGACATTAAAACAACATTTCTGAATAATGACTTGCATGAAGAAGTGTATGTTTTTCAGCCCCATGGCTTTGTGCAAAAAGGGCATGAAAACAGGGTATCCAGGTTAAAGAAGGCATTATATGGTTTAAAGCAAGCACCCCGTGCTTGGTATGAAACGAGACATGCCTATCTGATTGCACATGGTTTTGAGAAGAGTTGAACTGAAAGCACCTTATGTGTTAAGCATGCTAATGATGTGCTTCTATTCATTCTGGTGTATGTTGATGACGTGCTGCTCACTAGTCCTCATGAGAAGCATATTGTTGATTTCAAGGCTGATTTACATGCCTCATTTGAGATGTCTGATTTGGGGCATTTGCATCATTATTTGGGCATTCACTTTATGTCAAACCAAATATAATGACACATTATTGCAGCATTTTGGCCTTGAAGACTCTAAACCTATTGCCACTCCTATGGAGACAGGTTTATGATTGAGTGTTCATGATGCTCGAGATGCATTTGATGTTGTTCTCTATCAGCAAGCTGTTGGATGCTTGATTTACTTATGCATTACTCGACCAGATATTCAATTTGCTATCTGACAGATGAGGAGGTTTATGCATTGCCTAGGTGTCAAGCATTGGCAAGCGCTTAAGCGCATCTTTCACTACTTTAGTGGTACCCGGCTACTTTGGTTGTTTTATCCCAAGGGGGATCACTACAGCCAGATTTGCATGCTTTTTCTGACTCTGACTGGGCTAGTTGCTATGACACTCGTGTGTCCACTAGTGTTTTTTGCTTCATGCTTGGTAGCTTATGCATATCTTGGATGAGCATGAAGCTGCCTACTGTGGCCACTTCCAGTTGTTAGGCTGATTATAAGGAAGATTTCACAACGACTGATGAGTGTGTGTAGCTTGGGTGTTGGTGAGTCTTCTGCCACCACCATCTTCACTGACACTCAAAGCACATTGGTAGTTGCGAGGAACCCAGTGTTCCATGCTCGCACTAAGCACATTGAGATGCATTATCATCATGTGAGGGAGAGGTTCTCTATTGGAGAGATCAGCTTGGCATATGTGCCCACACAGGAGAATATTGTAGACCTTTTCATGAAGGCTCTGCCGAAGGAGAAGTTTGAAGCTTTCCGCAAAGCTTTGGGCTTACTTCCTTTTGTGGATTGATTCCACATAGCTTGGCACTTCCTTATACATGAGTGCCAGCTCCTTGTTCACCGCATGACTCCCAAGGGGATCTGTAGATATATTTAGGTAGTGATGTGTGAACACACTAGGACCGCTGGGGCACTTTTTTCCCTCTTTAGGAGGTTTTTTTCCCCGGCATGTATATATGCCTATATACCTAATGACTTACTTATCTTTGTACATTCTAGTGGTATTACATTCAGTATTGTGTGTTGTGCTCCAAGCTTCTTCTTCTTCTTCCTTGTGTTGTTCGCATGCTTCCGCAGATGCCTAACTCCAACATAGGCAACCACCAAAGCTTTAGCATGCTTCACAGCCCAAGCCTCAACCTAGAGTGTAGCATAATCTATGTAGGTTAATATATAATGATTATGAGTTGAGATAGCAGCGATCTGATTGGTCCAATAACATCTAATCCCTATTTTTGGAAGGGTTCAAGTGGTGTACTCAGTTGAAGAAGAAAATGTTGGTTGAGTCATTATAAATAGCTAGACATGAGTCATCAACACCTACAAGAGCTTCACCCAAATCAAGTCTGGAAAGGGGCAATGATGTGACTAGAACCAACCGTTGAACCGCATCAGAATTGAATTATTGAAGGATTACGACCAACAAGTGAGATGACCAATGAGATTCTGTTGTTTAACTAAGTATGTCAATGGACAATGATCCACATGGAAAGTGAATTTCCTTCTGAGTAAGTAGTGGCAACTTAATTGAATGAATAAGGCATATATATTCTCTTTGAGTAACAAAATAGATCATTGTACTTGATCTTGGGAGTAATGCCTTGAACATATTTATTATGAAACTCGTAAAAAGCACTCTTTTGGCACCTGTGGTGACAACATTATTATACCAATATTGTTTTCAAGTAAGATGATCTAAGTAGATAGTTTTTCATGAGGGCGACAATTTAAGCCAAGTGAGTTTAAATGCATTAGTAAGGATCATTCCTAGCATATTGTAGGTGGAATCTCAAGCAGTATAGTATTAATCACTCATGTCTACATCAAACACAATTTGATCGTTGTCTTTGTATGCTCTAGGTTAAGGGTTGTTGGAGTTTGATGTTTGTGGAAGCACACAAACGACACAAGGAAGAAGAAGAAGCTTGGAGCACAACACAACACTAAATGAATTACCAAATGAATGTACAAAAGGTGATTAACCCATTAGGGGTTATAGGTGTATATACAAGCCAGGGAAAAAAACTCCTAAAAGGGGAGAAAAGTGCCATGGTGGTCCTATGTGTTCACACACATGACCATCAAAATATATCAACAAATCCTCCCTAAGAGTGATGGGGTGAACACTTTCTCAAAGAAAGTGTGAGGCTATGTGGAAAGAGATCAATCCACAAAAGGAACTAAGTCCAAAGCTTTATGGGAAGATTTGAAATTCTCCCTAGGTAGAGCCTTTGTGAAAAGGTCTCTAGCATTATCCTATGTCGACACATATGCCAAACTGGACTCTCCAACAGAGAACCTCTCCCTAACATAATGATGGTGCACCTCAATGTGCTTTGTGCAAGCATGCAATAAAGGTTCCCTCACAATTGCCAATGCACACTAACGATCAATAAAGATGGTGGTTGTAGCTCAGTGATGAGTAGCACCTCCTTTAATGTCAATCCGGGAAGACGTGAGGATGGTATGAAGACCTCGAGCAAGTGGAGGCACAAGTGCGTGAGTGAGAAGCACACAAACATGCACACACATACACACACACGCACACACACGACAAGACAAAGAGTGAGAAGCAATGGAGTTTTTAGATTACTTTCAAAAAGCTCTTACAAGTTCATTTCAATTACAATCTAACCTAAAAAATGAGCCTTCTAGCTCTTTTTATAGTTTTTGACTAGGTTTTGGCCATGTTCAGACCTAGTGTCCGGCCTAGTTAAAAATTAGGTTCTCTACCCTATTCGGAGGTTCAAACGAAGTCTAAAAAATGTGAAAACTGACAGGTAGGTACTCCTAAAGCTCCTCAAGCTCAAGGACTCCTTGGCTTGCACAAAATGGAGCTACAAAAATAGGGAATGGTATGTACAATGATTGTTAGTGATAAGAACCACTATTATAAAGATGTTGATTTGGAAAAATTTGAAGGGCCTATCTGCCAGATTTGCGTCAACTGCTTTGTCTACTTAATCCTTCACCTCGCTCTGAATCTCTCCGCTGGCTTCCTTGTCTAGTCAGTCCTTGGGTGCCCATACTGCTCTCAACACCCCCCCCCCTCTCTCGCGTCTGACGTCCCTGATAGACCCTTGTTGCTGGGAGTGTTCGATGTAATATTCCACAACCTGAGTGGCAAGCTGATGTTCTTGTATGCGTAGTCCTCTGCCCAAGTCTGTCATCATACGATCCCAATCAAGTGGTCCTGGAATGTCCGGATGTGGCAGACGTAACTGATCTGCATGGATCGCTTGTTCTACTGCGAATAGATGAAGCAAATGTGTGGGTCTAGGAATGTAAATTTCTGAATGATATTCCCAGAATCCCATAGAGAACATTTCCTCAAATGTCTGCTTGAAGCATGCGGGTAAGTACTTTATTCGTGCATGCCAGGCAAAGATTATAGTGACCGAGGGAGTCTGGCTCATGTCGTAGACTAAATCCTTGTTACCTTGGGAGAATCCAGGGGCAGAGATGTATGGAGCTTGTACCATCCGAAAGGTTTTGAAGACAATGGTCATGAGCTCGAATATTTTCATACACATTTTCGCTGCTATGTCGGGTACATTATTTAGACGTGTAGACCAGTGCCGAATTGTTGATATCATGTAGGCTACGGTTGGGGTCCCTCGAGGTGGAGCAAAATATGGATAGTTAACTCAAGTCGAGCATTCTTTATTGTTGCGTACCTTGATCGCAAACGCTTGCCAAGATCTGTGACGTACCATTGGGCAATAACATGGATTATACTTGATGTACAGTGGCATGGTTGCCCAGGTGCTCATCATCTGAGGGTAATCGGTTAGTAGACGTGCACGCCAATTAGACTGGAAGATCGAGCCAGCACGCGCATCTGCCGGTAAGTCCTCTGGCTCAAATTGAGTGGCAAATGTGGGCTCCTTTCCTGTATGTCTTTTGACTTCTGCATTATAATCATGTAGCAAGACAAAATAAGGCATGTATTGCGACTCTGATGTTGTGATTAACCGTTGGTGGGATAGGTTCTGAAAGTAAGAAGACCGAAGGACAATTTCTTCCAGATTTATGAGAGCTTGCATTTGCACAGCAATGCGATCATCATGTGTCTTACCCACTTTCTCAACCCTTTTGACCCAATCTGGAACTTGAATTTCTAAAGTGTCCTGTCCTTCCTCTGTAGTCGGACCACCGGGTGTTGGCATCGGCTCGTACGGCTCTTCATAGCTGTCATCGACAGGGATTTCCACTACTGTTTCAGGTTCTGGTTCTTCAGTGGGCGAGGGTGGCCTTTCATATGGTGCGAGGCGTGCTTTGAGTTCTGCCACCTGCTTACGGAGGGTCTCTAATTCTTCTGTGGAGCGTTCCAAGATTATTGACTCCTGTTGAGCTGTGGGGGCACGGGCTATCTGTTTCTTTAGGTCTGCACATTCAGTCTCTAACTTTTCATATGACTCTAAGAAATTTGCATGCTCCTCGAGTAAGATGCGAATGTCTTCTGATGGGACTGCTCTATACTTGGTAGGGCTAATGGTTGCTCCTGCAGTTCCTTCCATAGCCGCTTCAAAGTTGTCTTGGTTTTGTTGCTGAAGCCTCTTGTTCTCTTCTAATGCTGTTGCCATATGCTTCCTTAATAGCCCAAGGTTGCGTCTGAGTGTAGCATTAGATATCATTTGCGCTTGGAGCACTGTTTCTAGTTCCTTGACTGCTTGATCATCTACTATCGATGTCTTTGATTCCAATTCGGAGTGAGCCTGCTGTAAGGTGGTATGCTCGGTTAGGAGCGTTTGGTAATCGGCTTCAAGAGTGTTGACTCTAGCTTGCAGACGTCGAGATTCTGCCTGGAGGGCCGCAGTGCGTTCTTCCAATTGATGGTATTCTTGTTGTAGTTGATGTGCACACTGAAGTAATGTATTGAACGTGCTATTTACATTATGAGATGCAAGGGGAAAATTTTGGAATGCAGGGGAGGTGGGATTGGGGAGGGAGGTAGTGAATGCTGTGTGTGCCAATGATGTGGTGAGTGGTGAGGTGGGGGGTAGTGGAGGGGGAGAGGGTGGAATTGTGGGGAGAGGTGATGTGGTGGGTGAAATGTCCATTGGGTCAGACAGAGTGGTGTGTATAGGGGCTACCATGTAGGTGGGTATGGTAGGTGAAGTGAGTGTGGTGTTCGTGTAAATTGATGTCGTTGCGAACATCGGGGAAATGTGCCTTTGAAACATTGGAGAGCGGATGAACTGCTCCACAAAGGACGGGTATTGGGGTGGTGAGGCCAGGTTGAAAGAGGTGTAGGGGCCAGATGGGAAGTGAGGGTCATGGAATGGAGGTACCCGTATTGGGGGATAGGCTGGGAAACACAGGGTGCCTTCTGTGGGTGCCGGGTTTCCAACCGCACTTGGAATTATGGGATGGCCAGTTATGGGTTCGGAGGATAGAAGGGTTGAAGTGTACAAGGGATTGGTGATGAAAGAGAAGAGGGTGTCTTGTGAGGTGGGTTCTTGAAATGAGAATGATGTGAATGAGGATGGGTTATAAGTGAAGGTAGAGGTGATGACTGTCGTTTCTTCCATGGTGGGAGGTGGTGGTGGGGGTGGAGAAGGTGGTGATGGGGGATGCTGGGGTGAGATGGGTGATGTCTGAACGAAGGTTTCAGCAGAGAGGTCAATGGTGGTGGTGGGGGTAGCTGTGGTTTCAATGGGTACTTCTTGTTCTGTGATGGGTATCCTGATAGTCTTACCTGCGCGTGGTAATGTGTCAACTCTGCGTTTGTCATACCTCACGGACTGGCGGACTGCTGTGTGGACAGCCTCCGGAACTCCCAAAGATTTTGACACTAATTTGAGGGTGTCAATGAAATGTTGATCCACCCCATCATCTGATAGCATTTCTTGCATTAAAGCTTGACCTGATACAAGAGAGAGTTGATGCCTTTCTTGTACTGCTTTGATTGTGTCGTATAACCTTTGTAGTTGAGCTGTATATGCAGATGCACCTACAAGTTCTGGCACTTCTTGTTGCTCATCATGATGCTCTTGATCATAATCCTCCTCATCTTCCTCCTGTTCTTCATCTTCATCATCCTCTTCATCCACTTCAACTGTGGTGACAGGTACTTGGGAGGTTGTTGCCAGCTCTACATCTTGTAATAATTGTTCAAAGTCTTCATTTGTGAGTTCTTCCAAAGGTGCACCACTGGGAAATTCAAGATCGGTTGGGATGGGAGGGAATATCAAGTTAGGACCATCGGTGCTGCGTCTTGGAAGTCGGAGTGTGAATGGTCGGACTCTTCGGGGTGGAGGGGTGACGTCTGGTGTTAGGGTGGCTCCACGTGGTTGAGCACATGGGACTTGGATAGTGCCTCTCATCTTCTTAGAAGGGGGTCCAGTGGATGTCCTGCCTCTAAAATGCTCTACACGATTCCACATTAGGGCCCGTTGAATAGGGATGTCATAAGCCAAACACCTATAAATGATTCTCGTCAGAGCACAGCATCCATATAAAACCTGTTTCCGCGGCTATCGTTTGTGAGCTAGGTGTATCTGATCAATTATCCAGTGGGGTAAGTTGATGGTGAGGCTCTGTGTCTCTGCCAGATACAAACTAAACCAAATCTTTTTGGGCGGCATGGTGAATCTATCTTGGGCAGGAAAAGCAAAGTGTTGCATGCACATGCAAAGGTGTATTGCAATATTAGGCGTCATGGACACCATGTCCTTGAGTTTGGTGAGACTTTGATTTTTCATGTAATCTGGTACTAGGGTTTCCTTCTCTGTAGGAATATGCATTCCGCGCATATCTAGAGCCTCTCTCACCAAGTTGTTTGATAGCCTGAACCTCTTGAGCTCATTCCCCTTTGTCAGAGATGGAATCACAAATGAGCTTGCACCTTTTGGGTTCTTGTTTGGAGTCAAGGTGTTGATGAGATAGTAGCATCACATGAAGTCAGGCTTTGGGAGCCGTGCACTGAAATATGCATCCAATCCTGCCTTCTCCCAAATCGAACGTAGACCTTCTGCATTTTGTAACTTCTCGAATTCTCCTGTAAAGAAATGGTATTTACCTTGCTTCTCATTGAAGTCCAGCTCTGATTCCCATAGGTACGTTCCCTCTCCCAAGGGTCCTGCCACTTCACTAAACCAGTGGGAAGCTTTTCCTACGGGCATGGTATGGCCACTGGGAGGGTCCGCTATAGGTATGATTTTGATGGCCTGCAATTCTTCTGGTCTTTCATTTGTCTCAGGCAAAACGGGTAAACTGTCTAAGTCCACCACTTGCTGGCTCGTTTCTGTTTGAGAGCTAGTTCCTGCTGCCTCAGCCATGTTGAAAACTTCGTAGCTGGTTCTGTGAGAATATATGAATAAATGTTAACATTGCAATGGACACAAAAATGACACTGTGTCCCCGTTACAACATTAACATGAGGTTCGGGAGAGGTTAGGGGGTTAGTAAGTGCTCGGTGCTTGTGTGTGTAGTTAGGAATGGGGTAGACCTAAGAACTAAGCGGAATGATGTGATGTGAGAGTGACGTAGTTAGTAGGTGGACATGGATTTACAACTGGGGTCCGAGGGTTTATTACAAGTTTTAGGTTGCCAAATGCAATGGATAGGTTTTGATCTTGACTTTGTGGAGACTCTAGAGAGTGTGATAGGGTATTTACTTGAAAAATGGGGCTTTTTAGGGACCCATTTACGAGTGATTCTACTTGTGCTCATGGAAGAATACGTGTTAGTGTGTGATGTGTAAGACTGGGCCTCAGATGTTCGCGTGAGTGAAACATGTTGTACGGGGTTTGGCCTTGGTGTAGCTATTTGAGCCTGCAAGCAAGCCTTAGGCACCCAGATTTGTCGTGATTGTGGGCTAGCCTTCATTGACGTCTTGGGTACCCAAATAGACTTCACTTTCGCAGAAGAATTTATGAAGGACTTCTTATTAGTGTTGTGTTGTTGATTACTAATAAGAGGTTTTGGCCGTGGTGTTGGCCTGGTCGGAACAGGGTGTTCGCCTTTTCGCATCCATACTTGTTTCAACGGCTGAAACAATCTGCTTTGCTCCTTTTTTTGGCCTCCAGTATAGGTAGTGTTCTGCTTCTTCTGTATTCGATCTGCCTTTGGTTGCTGCATCCCTCTGGCCTTTGGAACAGAAGGGAGTGCCTTCTTATCCTTGACTCCATTGTTGAGACAATCCTCTTTCTGCATCATACATTTTTGGACAAGAATAGCATTGTCAACTTCATGTGCACCCCTGGAAGGACCAGGAGTTCGTGCCTTACCTAGTTCCTTGAGTGCCTCATTTTCCAGCTCAACTGTAATTCGACTATGATTTACCCATACCTGAAGAAGTTCACTTCTTAGGTTTAGGTTGACTGCATGATCATAGATCCAGTCCTGACCCAAGACAAGAGGCTCAGTGAGGTCCTCATCTTGACACACTAGTACTTTGATTGTCATTGCTTCGTCTTGAATATAGAGGGGAAGTTCCACCTCGCCCATGCAAGGGGTTTCCACACCTCCCAATCCTATGAGATATGCTTCAATAGGATTGACAGTTAATTTCAACTCCTGACAGTAAGACAATTTAACAACACTAGTGGCTGCACCTGAGTCAATCAAGGCTCTTACAGTCCTTGCACCCTTTCCTTGTCCTATATCTAAGGTTATAAAAGGACGTTGATCAATTATCCTATGAGAGCTGATACCTGAAACTTCACACATAGCCACGTGATATCCTTGGTCTGCATATGCACCTAGCCTAGGTTGCTCTCTGCCTTGTCTTCTTAATTTCATTCTCCGTATGCGCTCTAAAGCTTCTGCTTGAGCTTCTTCTCGAATTTGCTTTTCTTCTTCTTTGCGTTTCTTAGCAATATTGAGTCGACTTAGCATTTCCTCTGTGAGAGGTTCCTGATATAACTTGACTCTGCATCCGCTAATGTAGCTCGGGAGAACATCACCCTCTAAAGTGGCTAGTTGTACTGCTCCACTTGTGGAGATCCTATTTATGATCATAGGTCCGTAGCCTCTTTTCTCTAGTTTTCTCGCGTGTTGTTTCAAAGTGTAGACTAGTACTAGGTCGCCTGCCTTCAAACCTTTATCCTTGACGTGGGCATCAAAGTATGCCTTCTGTCGTTTCTTAGCTGCATATATCCCTGCAGCGGCCCGCAGTCTTGTTTCTCCTAATCGTTCTAGGTCAAAGATCCTAGAGGAGAGTTCATGACTTGTCCATTCATGCTCCTGTGCTACTTTCAATGTAGGTATTAAGAAATCCAACGGTAACACTGCATTTTGGCCAAATACCATCTGAAAGGGGGTGGCTTGGAGTACCGTTTTGTAGGCCACTCGATATGCCCAAACAACATGGTGTAGCTGTTTGTCCCAATCAGAGCGTTTATTGTTCACTAATTTCGTCAGTACATTGCATAAGATCTTATTGGTGCTCTCAGCCTCGCCATTTGCTTGAGGGTGATAGGGGGCAGACTTCTTATGTACTACCAAGAATTCTTGGAGCAGATTTTCAATAACTTCATTCAAGAAGTGAGTGCCTCTATCACTAACTAGCTCTATAGGTAGCCCGTATCTAGTGAACACATTCTCAAATAAAAACTTAGCTATTGTTTGAGCATCGTTCTTCGTTGTGGCTTTTACCTCTACCCACTTGGTTAGATAGTCCGTGGCCACAATGATATATTCAGCATGGGAACCCTTAGCTGGGGGATTAATAGGACCTACAAAGTCTATTCCCCACTTAGAGAATGCACGTCCACCCATCATGGGTTTCAATGGCATCTCATCTTTGCGTATAGGAGGTTGAGCTCGTTGACAGACATCACACCGTTTCACATAGGTATGTGCATCCATGTGAAGGGTCGGCCACCAGAAGCCCGCAAATAGTATTGCCTTGATCACCCGATCTGGTCCAAAGTGTCCTCCTGCTACACCTTGGTTAGCAGTTTCCAAGATCTTGAGATATTCACTTTCATGGACACATAGTCTCAGGTAACCATCCTTACCACGCTTGTATAGATTATCCCCAATGAGTGAGTATTCTTGGGCTTCTTGTTCTAGACTTCTTTTCCGAGCCAGAGTCATGTCTGGAGGGAAGGCTTTCGTACTCAGGAAGGATACTAATGGTTCACTCCAATCTGGCACTATGGATACTTGATAAAGAGTGGCATGTTCCACAGGTGGTTTAGTGCAGCAGATTGGGCATTCCTTGCACAACTTTTGGACATCAGCTTCCATAGTCGGCCAATGCACTCCGAGTCTCCTTAGTGTCTGTAGGGTTCGTTGCTTTGAATAGTGTTGCTCTAATGCACCTACATGTGCTAATTGCAACGATTTAGCGTACTCATCCTCTTCCACACAACAAGCCAAGATCCCCTGATCTGTGTGCTTGTACATACTTCCAACCATAATGTGGTACTTCCGGGCTTTTACTACCTCTCTATCCTGCGTGTTTATTACTAGATGGTTAGGCCCGTATGTCAATACTGGTACCAATGGCTTAGCCCACTGCGGTACAACTTCCAAATTAAACAAGTAAGCATCAGGAAGGTCATCTGACACTCCTTGTGGGGCTTCTCCAGATGTGAGTCTAGAGAGATGGTCTGCTCTCAAATGAGTCCTCCCTTTTCTCACCACTACCTCAAAGTCATATTCCATTAGTAAGAGAAACCATCTTACTAATCTAACTGTATTGCATGGTTTGTTTACCAAGTACAACAATGCCTGATGGTCAGTAAAAAATTTAAACTTATTTGCAAGCAAACAATGTCTAAACTTTTTAACTGCATATACCATGCCTAATCCTTCTCTCTCCGTAGTGGTATAATTTCGTTCAGCTGCGTTCAATTGTCTACTAGCATAGGCAATTGGAAGATCCATATTACCTTCACTAGTAGGTTGAGCAAGCACACATCCAATGGCATAATTGGATGCATCCACATGAACATGGAAAGGCTTATTCCAATTTGGTGTGGTTAAGATTGGTGCTGAACATAATCTTCGTTTAAGCTCCTGGAAGGAATTCTCACACTCATCAGTCCACTCAAAGTTAGTCAGAAGTCCATACATGGGCTTTGCAATGACAGCATACATGTGAATGAACCGGCGGTAGTAACCACAATGCCCCATGAAGGCCTGTACTTCCTTGACGTTCTTTGGCCTAGGTAACTCGGCTATTGCTCTCACTTTCTCTTCATCAGTGGATATGCCATTCTTTGACACTATGTGTCCTAGAATCTTGCCTTGCCTGACCATAAAAACACACTTTTCTGGGTTTAGGCAGACTTGATATTCTCTACATTTGTCAAAGATTTATCTGAGTTCAGGAATATGGGTTCGTCTGATGTTGGAATGAGCACAAAGATCATCAACATAGACTTCTAAGTTCTTCCTCAGGAACTCTTTAAATACGTGGCACATCAGCCTCTGGAAGGTTGCTGGTGCATTGGTAAGCCCAAATGGCATTACTCTAAAGGCAAATATGCCCCATTCAGTGGCAAAAGCCGTCTTATGCTGATCTTCTGGAGTTATGACTACTTGATTGTAGCCCGAAAATCCATCGAGGAAGCTGTACACTTCCTTGCCTCCCACTCTTTCTAAGAGATGTTCTGTGATAGGAAGCGGATAGTTGTCTCGAACTGTGGCTGCATTAACCTTCTTCAAGTTAATGCATACACGCAGCTTTCCGTTTTTCTTGGGCACCACTACAATGGCGGATACCCACTCAGTGTGCTCAATTTCTTAGATAAATCCAGCTTCAACCAGCCTATCTATCTCTTCTTTGATCTTGGCTGCATAATTATCATTATATGTATAAGGCTTTTGCTTAGAGGGTTTGGCATCTGAGGTCATGGGGATAGTATGTGAGCATATGTCAGGGTCCACTCTTTTCAAATCCTTGTAGCTCCAAGCGAATACATCTCTGTACTCTCTTAGCAAGGCTATTAGCTCTTGTTCTTCCTCTCCTGTCAGGTCATGGCCTAGGTACGTGCATCTTTCTTCTCCCTCTTCGATGGCTACAATCACTTTCTTCGTGGTTTCTTTGTTATCATAGGCCTCCCCTGATTGCGCCTCTCGTTTAGGCATTCTGATCATGACTCTCCTGTCATCTATCTCATATTTCTTAAAATTCTCTGGGACCTCAAACAAAGATTCTTCCTCTTCTTGTGTGACTTCTCTCTTCTTTCTTTTCTTTCCTTCTTCCTTAGGAGTTACATGTGTGGCTAGCCTCACATCATTTGTAAGCCCTCCATGCCTCTGGGGTTGAAATTCTACTTCATAGAAGTATTCTTCATCTGATGCAAAAGGTGGGTCCATAATGATTGACTCTAGATCGGAGTCACTTGCATCCTCAAATGCATCAGGGCTAGGTTCACACTCTTCTAACACTGCCTCTCCCATGATTGGCTCTATGGAGAAGACTGAAATGTCATAGCCATCGTCATCACAGTGGGGTGTCCATCGTTCTTCATTGATGGCTACATCCATTGTTGCTAAGATTTCTGCCCAGCCATGGGGTTCAAATTCTTCATCAGGAAATACTACAGGTGCATAGGCTGGGTCTTGAATGGGTCTATGTGTTTCGTTTGCACCTATTTCTCTGGCCTTTTCTCTTTTCTCCTCTTCTACTACCACTTTGCACATCCATAGGTGGGTGTCTTCATGCATCCATGAGGATCCTGATCCTATGGAATGCACAGATTCCGTATCATCTTTGGCTCTATGGATGGGATTCCATTGGATAGGAGGGACATCTCTATGAGAGTAATCTTTGAGATTCACTTTGGTCGTAACACCTAAGTGCTGCAGGTACAAAGAATTGGTTCCCCAATCCTATACCACTTGCAACTGTCGCATAAAAGGTCGTCCCAAGATCATTTCATAGGCATGGTTCTTGCTAAAATCACATATAGCAAATGTATGCTCGAACTCGACACCACAGGTGGTGAGAGTTATTCCTTCTAGCAATCCTAAGGGTCTCTCTATGTGACCATCGGCCATTTGCAATTTCATCCTCGTGGGCCTGAGTGCTGGCTTGCCCCAACGCTTCCATAGGGAAGTAGTAGCAATTGCAACACCTGCGCCTGAGTCTAGAATGGCCTTGGTGGTGTATCCTTGATGGGTGATAGGAAGATATGTGTTTCCCTCTTCGCCCTCACTCATGTCTCCTATCTTGTCCAATGGTATTTCTGGCACTGTTCTCTGGGATCCTACCTGGGAACGACGTTTGGCTATTTCTGGTACTTGTTTGGCTACATGTTTCCATAGCTCTGGCCTTACTTTGAGTAGCTCTTCTAAGGTGAGGTTGCATTGTACTTTAGTGTTTTTCACTACCTCTGTGTTCCTAGGTATGACTGAGTCCTCATTTCGTACCATGACCGTGGGTGCTCTCATGCAAGTAGACTTAGCTTCCCATGGGCCTATGAAGTGGGGTAATTCTTGTAAAGAATTAGACTCAAAGTCTAATCTTTCCTGAGACTGGGTGCTCTCCTGCTCCTCATAAATGGATGGGATGTCTTGTGGGAATTGGTCGTGTGCATCATCCACAAGTTCAATGGGAGGAGGGGCTTCACTTTCTTTCGCCCATTTGTCTTCTTGAATCTCTCGTAGGAATTCTGGTGTGAACCGATTCATAGAAGATGATGTGTCTGGTTCCGTAGAGTTAGGCACATAGGCTTCCTGGGCAGGAAGACCTGCTCCTTCACTTGCCTTGTCCTTATGTTGAGAGGCGGGTTCCTTTTCTGATTGTGCAATTAGCTTCTCTATTCTTTCTAACAATCCATCAAAGTGCAATTGTGTCTTCGCCGAACTAGAGATGTTAAATAGGTGACTGGCTTCAAACATGGTCTGAGCCAATTCCACCATTTTAGCACAAATCTTGGTTTGTTCTAGCTCCAGTTCTGCTATAGGGTAACACTTTTCATGATCAGTTATGTTTGGCCCTTCTTGGATTCTGGCCTGATATGCTCTAAGCATCATGTTTAGGTCCTCGGGAGTTGGATCTGCTAGGACTGATCCTACTCTAGGGGGTGGTGGTATTAGTTGAGGCGGGTTGGAAGGTGGCGGGTCGGATGGAGATGGGAATGGTGGTGGTGGGGTAGTGTGAGAGGGAGTTTGAGATGTGAGTTCAATTATCCTGGCCTTTGTTTCTCTGAGGCTTTCCTCGAGTTCACTCATTTTCTTTGCCCATTGCCTTTTCATTCTTTCACGACTATCTCTCCAAGCTCTAGTCCTTTTCTTTGTCGTGCTCTTTGTTTCACTAACATCTGGGCTCTTTTCCTGGCCTACCCCTTGGTTTTGCTGCAATGCTTGAGCTCTAGTGACTACCTGTATGGGTGCAGTGGAAGTGACACTTCCTGTGGAATCTACCACTAACCCAATAACATTAATAGGAGTGATTTTTGGCATATTATTAGGATTCTTAGGGAAGTCTCGTAAGAGATGCTCCTTTCCACACTCTTGGCAAAAGCCCTGGAATGTCACTGATTGGGTTTGGGTAGGTGCCGGCATGGGACAATCACGAATGAGATGATCTCCTTGACATCTGTAGCATGGTCCTCTAGGGAATGGAGGTCTTACTTGCCTAGGTTGAGGTCTAGGGTTGGGGTTTGCATACATGACGTTTGTGTAATCTGACTCCCAACTAGGTTCATTTGGCTCTTCACTGTAATAGGACTCACCATGTTCCGGAGATTGCATGTAGTAGGCCTGGGGGCTGTCAATATGCATCGAATCAAAGCTATGGTCACTGGGATCACTTTCTGAGATTAATGGTGTTACTGGGACTATAGCTCTATTCAGGTTTTCTTCTGCAGCAGCATACTTTATCGAAATCACATTAGTAGGAGCAGGTGGTTGTTGTGCTAGCACTGGCTGGGGTCTCAGTTGGGCCTGATATTGCAGTTGGTAATTTTGTTTAGGTCTAGTATACTGTTGTGGTGGGTATTGACTCTGGTATCTGCCTTGTTGAGGGTATGGCTGAGGGTAGGTTTGCCTAACCGCTTGCTTATTGTATGGGCAATCTTGTGCTGTGTGATTAGTGTATTTCCGTTCTATGGTACAGTATTGGCTACTGGGATTCACTTGGGGTTGAGCCATAATGGGACATACATTCGCCATATGGTCACCCCCACAAGTATAGCATCTTTTCACAAGGGCAAACCTTGGGATCTGTTTGCTAGAGACACCTAATTTCTGAGCTACTTTCTCTGCTAATTCCTCGATAGATGTGGATTGGGTGGAAGAGAGGCTAGAACCACTATCTGAATCTTTGTAGATTTTGGAGAGTTCTAACTCTTCCCCTAGGTTATCCTCAATGTCAATGCACATGCGTACACACGCTTCAATGGTCATAGGGTCCTTCAAGTACACATATGACCTCAATTTGGTACTTAGAAATCCATCCAGGAACAGAGCCACTTGTTTGGCTGGTGTGGGTAACTCAGGGATGGGACATCTCTCTAGATATTGCCTAAATCTTCTTCCTGCAAGTCTCACGGTCTCTTGAGGGGTTTGCTTGAAGCTGTGAATCAACGAAGAGGTATTATGTCTTTTGCCACTCTTAGAGAATTCAATAATGAAAGCCTCTAGGAGTTGGTCTATGCTCCTGAATTGTCTTTCATTCAACGGTTGAAACCACGTAAGGGCTGTGTTCCTAAGAGTTAGACCAAAGGCATTGTACTGCGTGAATAGATCCTCCACTTGTTTCGCTCTCAAGACTTGCCTAAACTCAGCCACATGATCGTATGGATCTCCAATGCCATCAAAGTAGTTCTTCATGGACTTGACTAGCTAAGTCGGTCTCAAAGTCCTTGTGTGCTCTCTAGGTCGTGGTAGAGGGAACTCATCCGCATGTCTTTGATTCCTGGGAGCTCTAAGTACCTCAGGTTCTACTCTATTTGTTTCCGTCCTCGTTCTTTCTCTGCCCCCTGGGTTGGCAAAGCTTACCTCAGGTCTATCTCTATGTCTGTCTCTTTGAGCTCCATGAGCATGGGACGTTCCAGCTCCCGGGTGGCCATAGGACACGTTCAATCTTGGTTGGGGGAAAACGAATTCACCTTTCCAAGTGTAAGCATGCCTATCATTTTCTGTCACCACAAAGATCCTCTCTGAAGCGTGATCTAAGTAGGTCACTCTACATGGGCTATCAGGATCCTTAAACTCATAGATCATGATTGTTCCTATATCAATTGGCCGATCAGATTTATACCTCCAAAAGGCTTCGTCAGTTTCTCGGTTCAGAAGCAGATCTATGCTCTTATTATCTTGGGGAATCCACTCTGGTGTGATAATCCTAGTGAGAACAGATTTGCCTCGGGGGGTCCTCGGTTCTTCACCCATGTTTCCTTGCTCTAGGTCACCTAAGTCCGTTCCTGGGATCTCATTCCCAAATTCATCAGTCCTATCTGGATGACTGGTGACTACATATATTGTCCCTTCCTTGTCTAAGTATGCTCCGTTTTCGAACTTGATAGCTGGGCGCTCTAGTCCAATAGATTGGTCAGGATTCTTAATCTGTACTACAGATCTTCCTAGGCCGTCCTCATAGATGCTAGCACCTAATCGGTTGGTCCTAAGGTATTCCAACTACGTTTTGTAAGGGCCTTCTACCCTGTGCAAGTATGGCACTCCTGAACTTCCCGTAGGTCCGTCCATGCCTTGAGACATCTCTGATTCACTAGAGTCAGAGCTAGGGTAGTATGAGTGATGGCTCAACTGCTGGGCCCAAGACCTAGCAGTGTGGTTGAAACTAGCCTCTGAAGACCTAAAACTTTGTCTATCTCTCCCTAGATGTCGCCCTGATCTAAGGTTCATAAGCCTAATTGAATAGCCCAAATTTGCCCAACTACAACCTCGTTGCTGAGTTCTTTTGTATCATTTACTTGATTCTTTTTAGTGGTTACCGTGTGTATGCTCTTGTCAGAAATCACGTCGTCAGGAATATTTGAGTATATTTTCGCACTCTAAGTTGATCGTTCCACATTAGATTCTTTCCTTTAAGGTTATCGCATCACAAAGTGATTATGTTTAACCTTGAACTTGAGTGCATAGGTAGTCTTCCACTTGATTGATGCCTATCGTCGCCCTGACTTACTCCTAGCACTTCCCGCACTTAGCCTAAGCTACGAATTGACAAAGGGAGTTGAGAATATTCCGACCTTACTTGTTGATCTCTTGCTTTATGATGCTCAAGAACCCGGTTCTCAAGCTTGCAAAGAAACCCTTGCTTTGGATGCTCTCAAGTGCTCTTACTGGACCTGTAAAAGTCCCACGATTAGCTCAAGACTTAGATTCAAATGCCACAATAGACCACTTTTATGCCTGTATCTCACAGACCAAATTATCCTTTGCCTTTATGGAAAACAATCCCAAGGATCCCTCAGTTTTCCTACCTCGGGGTATGGTCAACTTCAAAAAGCCCTATCTAATAATCCTGATATGTACTCCCCATGAGCTTTCCAACAAAACAAGAATCACGGCAAACGGATTTCGTATGAGAAAGTTATGTCAATTCAGGCTTCAGGGATTAAAACAGGGTTCAAACAGGCCAAGAGGGCAACAGGTTTTCCTCAGGTTATTTGCCTATAGCCTCCTTATGTGCTCTAGAGTCCATGATCCATGTCCAAAATTAGCCAAAATCTTCAAATTAAAAAACCCTAAAAAATTGGCCGAAATTGGCTGTCAATCGCGATGGACAGGTGTCAATCACGATGGACAGGTGTCAATCACGATGGACAGGTGTCAATCGCGATGGAGTGGTGTCAATCGCGATGGACTGGTGTCAATCGCGATGGACTGGTGTCAATCGCGATGGACTGATGTCAATCGCGATGGACTGGTGTCAATCGCGATTGACTGGTGTCAATCGCGATGGACTGATGTCAATCGCGATGGACTGGGCTGTCGGTCGCGATTGATGGGTGTCAATCGCGATGGACTGAAATTTTTGGGGTTTTCTGTGAATTTGTGTCAATCGGGGCTCTATATGTCGCGATGGACAAGAATCTCGGCGAAATGGGGTGTCAATCGCGATTTTTCTGTCGGTCGCGATGGACAAGTGTCCGTCGGGGTCTGTCAATCGCGATGGACTGGCTGTCCGTCGCGATGGACAGTGTCAATCGCGATGGATGCTATCAATCGCGATGGACTGAAATTTTGCAATTTTTTCAATAATTTTTGTGGATTTGTGTTGTGCATGGCCTCTAGTCTACTGTGGTGCACTCAGTTTTACCAAAAGATGAAAGTTTCTGTCAATCGCGATCGACAGAAGCTGGCGACTGCGAGACAGTTCTGCACATTTCCGTACCTGCGCAACGTGCTGGAGGGGATGATGCTGCTGGAACCTACAAAAAACTCAACAAACATGCAAAAACAATGCACACAATATCGCTCTCTTGCTCTCTCTCACAAGTGGAATGAGGGAAATGAGGTGGGGAAGGTGATATGATCAAAAAACTGAAATTTTTGCGACGATGGAGATGGAGGTGGGAGATGGTGAGGATGATGATGGTGATGATGGTGGTGAGGTAAGGAAGAGAAAAACAAGAAGAGTAAAGAAATTACCTACGACGCCAACGTCTCAACTCTACGTCTTACCATCACACGCTCGTCCTCAAAGCTCGATCCCCGGCAACGGCGCCAAAATTTGGTGTAGCTCAGTGATGAGTAGCACCTCCTTTAATGTCAATCTGGGAAGACGTGAGGATGGTATGAAGACCTCGAGCAAGTGGAGGCACAAGTGCGTGAGTGAGAAGCACACAAACATGCACACACATACACACACGCGCACACACGGCAAGACAAAGAGTGAGAAGCAATGGAGTTTTTAGATTACTTTCAAAAAGCTCTTACAAGTTCATTTCAATTACAATCTAACCTCAAAAATGAGCCTTCTAGCTCTTTTTATAGTTTTTTACTAGGTTTTGGCCATGTTCAGACCTAGTGTCCGGCCTAGTTAAAAATTAGGTTCTCTACCCTATTCGGAGGTTCAAACGAAGTCTAAAAAATATGAAAACTGACAGGTAGGTACTCCTAAAGCTCCTCAAGCTCAAGGACTCCTTGGCTTGCACAAAATGCAGCTACAAAAATAGGGAATGGTATGTACAATGATTGTTAGTGATAAGAACCACTATTATAAAGATGTTTGATTTGGAGAGATTTGAAGGGCCTATCTGCCAGATTTGCGTCGACTGATTTGTCTACTTAATCCTTCACCTGATCATACTATTGATTAGTGTAGAAAGATTGATAAGCATAATGAAAAGAAGAAGGAATCTTGCATTTCTATTGTTAAAAAATCTTCAAAGGCAAAGAATGATGAAGCCAACATGGCTCAAGATTTTTGGGCGTGTGTTGTTACATGTCATTATGATGCAACATTGCATTCTAAATGTATGGTTGTGAGTGAGGCTTGTTCCGATTGGTCCTTTGATATAGTGCTGCTTCAAAGCACATAACTTCATGCAAAAGGGTTTTTTTATCTTTGAAAGATGCACCAAAAGGAGGACATGTGGTGTGTGCTAATAATGCCTCGTATCCTATCATTGGAGTAGGAGAAATTGAGATTATGACTGCAAATGGAGGTGTGATTCTCTTGAAAAATGCATTCTATGTACTTGGTATCAAGAAGAACTTAATTTCAATTCCTTTGCCCATACTCCCTCCATGGCTAAAATGGACCTTTGTCATGTTTGTTTTGGTCACTTGAACTTCAATAGTTTGCTTTACTTGCAAAAGAAGGACATACTTATTGGTTTGCCAACACTTGAGTCCATTGAGAAGCATGCATGCAAAGGTTGCATTCTCTGAAAAATGCATCATGCTTCTCTTCCAAAAGATAATCATACACACACCACAAGAAAATTGAAGCTTGTTCATAGTGATGTATGTGATCCCATCAAGACTTCATCTTTTAGGAAACATGCATTGATAAGTGCATCATGTAAATATGCATAAGAAATGGAATGATATGCATCATCATGTGGATCTGGTAAAGGCTAAGAAATTGCCTCATTTGGACCAACATTTGATTGTCCACTTGTACAAAAAGGAAGCAAAGTGTCATACACATCTTTAGAGCTAACTTAATTCTCCTTGGTACATGAAAGTAATGGATGAATTCCACAAAAACAACATTGCATCTAACCAAAGTGCATTTCATCATATTCGTCAGGCACTAATGCATATGCCAAACAACCAAAGACACACAAATGAGCAACAGATGACTCACAACCATGACGAGCCTTATATGGAGTGATAGATTATAGTGCTTTGGTGGGACGCCTCTTCTGTACATGTGCGGCACACATAATAGCCTCAAGAAAAAAATTGTGGTAAAGCCAAACTTTTGACCATACACCTAGCAACTCCCTTTTGTTGAGGTGTATATCACATTCTACATTGATGTTTTATCCCACATTAAGCCTAAAATGCATTCAAATCAAAAGATGTGTTCTTTCCCTTAATCAAAATGAAGGGTGCCCAATTTACATGCTGATTGATTTTCAGCCATAACCAAAAGTTGTATTAGGCACATGAACACTTTGAGCTTTGATATCAATGGATACACTCATGCATGGATGGACAAATCATCAATAGAATTCATGAAGTAAGCGTATTTCCCAAAAGAAGGTGTCTACATAGGACCACAAACATCACTATGAACAAGCTATAATTTATTAGTAACTCAAACTAAACCATCTTTGGGGAATGGAGGAACACTACATTTTGCCAAAAATATAGCCTTCATAGACGTGTTTACAGGGTGCCTCAAGTTTGGGAAGAGAGGACAACATTTTAGATTTCTATAGGCATAGCAAACTAGAAAAAAATCAAATGACCAAAGTGTGCATGGCAAAGGTTTGCATATGAGATAATGTGAGAATCTTGAGTTACATGTGTTGAATCTTTCACAAAGTTTGCAAGTCTATGAGCTCATATATCCCACGACATAAATGCCAAAATCAATAATAACATCACCATTTGGGAGATCATGAATGTTGATATACTCAGGTAGTGATGTGTGTGAACACACTAGGACCGCCGGGGCACTTTTTTCCCTCTTTCGGAGGCTTTTTTCCCCCGACTTGTATATACGCCTATTGCCCTAATGGGCTACTTATCTTTGTACATTTTCTAGTAATACATTCAGTATTGTGTGTTTGTGCTCCAAGCTTCTTCTTCTTCCTTGTGTTGTTTGCGTGCTTCCGCAGACGTCTAACTCCAACAATTGGTATCAAAGCAGGTTGTCGCTTCATCTACGGCGCCGTCGACACTCCTCTGTTTGCAGACTCAGATTCGCACAAAGTTTGGTGAGCATACTCAGGGTGTTTCAAAGATCAAAACGGCTTCGCTCTGTGGTGCCGAAATCGCGATCTGAGCTCGTTTTGGCCTCTGAACGCATTATCGTAGTGTTTGTGCAGGCTATTTTGTCTTTCTGTGCCAAAGGTATATACCAGTTTCTGTTCGCCAGTATAAGCGTCTCAAAGTCTGCTACAAGTCTAGCAGAATTCGTCGGGGAAGTTCTGTTCAACTTTTTGAGATACAGTCAATTTTCTGCATCAAGGTATTTTAGTCACCGGCCATGGCTGAAAGCAGTGATGTATTCTGTATGTTGGCTATTGAGGATAAGTTGGATGGTACCAACTACCCATTATGGGCTTATATGATGCGACATGTATTAGTTGCAAAAGGATTGTGGAACATTGTGCAGGGTGTTGAAAGACGTCCTATTACACCTCTTACTACAGGTATTGCAAATACAGGTGTTGTAGCTTATGAAGATGGTGTCGAAGATGATATTCCGCAGATTCCTGTTCGTGCTGCTGTTTTTGCTGCACCTACTGTAGAGCAGATTTGCTGGGATGGCAAAGATGCCCATGCACATGCATTGATAGCTTTGTCTGTCAAACATGCCATTATTCCTCACATTCGCTCTTGCAGAACAACTAAGGATGCTTGGGATACACTTACCACATTGTACCAAGCTAGGAATGAGGCTCGTGTTGCTTACCTCCAAAAACAGTTGGAGAGTGAGCACATGAATGAAGGTGATTCTATGGATAGTTTCCTAAAAAAGATCAAAGACCTGAAGGAACAATTGATTTCTGTTGATGAGGTTATATCAGATAGCTCACTTGTGCAGACCATTCTGAATAGTCTTCCTAATTCATATCAGAGTTTTCCTTCTACTCTTCGGTTGATGATGAAAGGCAATCCAAATGCCTTGTCATTTGAGGAGTTAGTCTCTGTTTTGTTGCAGGAAGATCAGTCCAGGCAGAACAGGTCCATTATGCGTGTTGCAGATCAAGCTTTCCTAGCTAGTCAGAAGGGCAAAGGAAAATGGAGCTCTTCTACTAGTAAGCAGAAATCTGCAAATGCTGCACATTCGAAGAACCAAGACAAAGATGAGAAAAAATCAAAAAAGCAGAAATTGTTTTGTAAGTACTGTAAAGGGAATGATCACATCATAAAGAACTGTCCAAAAGTGGCTGCAAAAGAGGCAAAGAAGAAAGAGGCTTGAATGGTTGTTGCAGAAGCCTCTACACCAAAAACGGAGTCTGCAAATCTTGTGTAGGAAGAAGAATGGGCGTTTACTACTATTTGCAGTTTTGACCCATCTTCTCATGATCAGTGCATGTCTGCAGTAGACTCAGATGTTTGGTATTTTGACAGTGGGGCAACCAAACATATTACCTCGCAGCGCAGTTTCTTCTCTTCACTCGAGCCTGCCCCTACAGGGAATACTGTTACATGCGCCAACAACTCCTCTTATCCTGTTATGGGAGTTGGTAAGATCATTTTGACTACTGCTGATGGTAGTTCTTTCACTTTGTCAGATGCTTTATTTGTGCCAGTGATCAAGAAGAGCCTGTTATCAGTTTCTGCATTAGCCAAGATTGGCTTGGTTGTGAAATTTATTGATGACAGGTGTACAGTTCATGTTCTATCAAATGGCGATGTGATTATTGCTTCTGGCATTTTATGTTGTGGGTTGTATAAGCTCATAGACTATGAAAGATGTGTAAATGATTTGGCATGTGCAGTAAATGATTCTCAGGCTATGTCAGATGCAAATCTTTGGCATGCATGCTTTAGTCATCTAAATTTTGCTAGTTTGCTACGCCTGCAAAAATCTAAAATGGTGTCCTCTTTGCCCAAACTTGAGGCACCTGGAAAACATGTTTGTGAAGGCTGTATTTTGGGCACAATGCAGCATTCGTCCTTTCCAAAAGATGGTTCAGTTTGGGCTACTCAAAAATTGCAGCTTGTACATAGTGATGTCTGTGGTCCTATGCAGACACCTTCTTTTGGAAATTATCTTTACTTTGTGACTTTCATTCATGATTTTCCCAGGCATGCATGGGTATATCTATTGAAGGCATGGTCCGAAGTGTTCATCTCCTTCAAACAGTTTTTGGTTTTGGTTGAAATTTGTCAGCATGTAAAATGGGCACCCTCCGTTTTGATCGAGGGGGGGAATATATGTCTTCTGATTTTAATGCATTTCTGGTTGAACGTGGGATAAAACACCAGTGTACAGTGTCGTATACAGCTCAACAGAATGGAGTTGCTGAACGGAAGAACAGGTCTCTCATGGAGATAGCGAGGTGTGTGGTCAAGAGTCAGGCTTTACCTCATAGTTTCTGGCTTGAGGCTATCATGTGTGCAGCATATGTACTGAACAGGTGTCCCACTAAAGCGCTGCAGTCTATCACTCCATATGAGGCTTGGCATGACCGCAAGCCATTTGTTGCTCATCTGCGTGTTTTTGGTTGTTTGGCATATGCATTAGTGCCTGAACAACATCGTAGAAAATTGGATGATAAAGCAGTAAAATGTATTTTTTTGGATAGAGTTCTGAAAGTAAAGGCTATTGTCTGTATCATCCACAGACTAAATGCATTCTGGTTAGCCGAGATGTTGTATTTGTGGAAGATGCTATTCAACCATTGCTTTCATGTACTAAGGAGACATATGTTAGCTCCAAAGACATGTATGATACTTTGATGCCTCTTTTTACAGGTGGATACTCTAGTGCTGGTCCTAATGAGGCAACTTCTCATCCTTTGCAGGTTTCATATGATGATGCACATCATTCCATTTCTGATGCAGATTTACATGATGCACTTGTTGATGAGAGAGCTGATATTGAGCACGCAAAAACTATGCCAAAATGGCTGGTGCAGACTTTGCGTGACAGCAAATTAGATGCACCTTTGTCATATCGTACTGGTTCAGGCTCTCATAGTGCCTCCTTTGCATCATATTGCTATGTTATGGCTGCGTCTAGTCTCTCTGATGAGAATGAGCCTGTTTCTTTTGATGAAGCACAGAATTCAGAAAATTGGATGGCTGCTATGCAATCTGAATATGATGATATAATGAAGAATGGTACGGTCTTTATGTGACTTGCCTCCTGGCAAGAAGGTCATTGGCACTAAGTGGGTATACAAGCTGAAGCGTAAACCTGATGGTACAGTTGACACGTATAAGGCTAGGCTTGTTGCAAAGGGTTATGCGCAGGAAAGAGGCATTGATTTTGATGAGACCTTTGCACCTACATGCCGTATGACTACTGTTCAAAGAATTTGTGCACTTGTAACCCATCATGGTTGGAATGTACATCAGTTGGACATTGAAACACCATTTCTGAATGGTGACTTGCATGAAGAAGTGTATGTTTTTCAGCCTCGTGGCTTTGTGCAAAAAGGGCATGAAAACCAGGTGTGCAGGTTAAAGAAGGCATTATATGGTTTAAAGCAAGCACCATGTGCTTGGTATGAGAAGACACATGCCTATCTGGTTGCACATGGTTTTGAGAACAGTCCAACTGAAAGCACCTTATATGTTAAGCGTGCTAATGATGTGCTTCTGATCATTGTTGTCTATGTTGACGACATGCTGCTCACTGGTCCTATTGAAAAGCATATTGCTGATTTCAAGGCTGATTTGCATGCCTCATTTGAGATGTCTGATTTGGGGCATTTGCATCACTATTTGGGCATTCATTTTATGCAAGTTGATGGTGGAATGGCTTTGTGTCAAAGGAAACATATTGACACATTATTGCAGCGTTTTGGCCTTGAAGACTGTAAGCCTATTGCCACTCCTATGGGGACAGGTTTACGATTGAGTCTTCATGATGCTGGAGATGCATTTGATGTTGTTCTCTATCAGCAGGCTGTTGGATGCTTGATTTACTTATGCATTACTCAGCCAGATATTCAGTTTGTTGTCTCATAGATGAGCAGATTTATGCATTGCCCAGGAGTCAAGCATTGGCAGGCGATTAAGCGCATCTTTCGCCACTTGAGTGGTACTTGGCTACTTGGGTTGTTTTATCCCAAGGGGGGATCCTTACCGCCAGATTTGCATGCTTTTTCTGACTCTGATTGGGCTGGTTGCTATGACACTCGTGTGTCCACTAGTGGCTTTTGCTTCATGCTTGGTAGCTCATGTATATCTTGGTTGAGCAAGAAGCAGCCTACTGTGGCCACCTCCAGTTATGAGGCTGAGTATAGGGCAGCTTTCACAGCTACTGTTGAGTATGTGTGGCTCAGACGCCTTATGGCATATTTGGGTGTTGGTCAGTCTTCTGCCACCACCATCTTCACTGACAGGCAGAGCACATTGGCAGTTGCGAGGAACCCTGTGTTCCATGCTCACACTAAGCACATTGAGGTGCATTATCACTATGTCAGGGAGAGGTTCTCTGCTCGGGAGATGAGTTTGGCATATGTGCCCACGCAGGAGAACATTGCAGACCTTTTCACGAAGGCTCTGTCTAGGGAGAAGTTTGAAGCTTTCCGCAAAGCTTTGGGCTTACTTCCTTTTGTGGAGTGATTTCCACATAGCTTGGCACTTCCTTATACATGAGTGCCAACTCCTTGTTCACCGCATCACTCCCAGGGGGGGATTTGTTGATATATTCAGGTAGTGATGTGTGTGAACACACTAGGACCGCCGGGGCACTTTTTTCCCTCTTTAGGAGGTTTTTTTCCCTCGGCTTGTATATACGCCTATTGCCCTAATGGGCTACTTATCTTTGTACATTCTCTAGTAATACATTCAGTACTGTGTGTTCGTGCTCCAAGCTTCTTCTTCTTCCTTGTGTTGTTCGCGTGCTTCCGCAGACGTCTAACTCCAACAATGAATTGTACATGTGTCATCAACAAATTTGACAACTGAGCCAATTTGGGCTAGTGTTGAAATTGACAACAAAATTTTCTTGATCTCAATCGCATATGAAGCATCTCACAATGTGAAAGAACTACCATCAACAATAGTCATAACGATCTTACCACCTCCCATTACATGACATGATGAGTTGTTAGCACATGTGACAATATTCATTGTAGGAGTAGGTTAGGTTGAATTGAAGAAACTACATTGTGAGGTAATATGATTGGTTGCCTCACTATCAAAGTACCACACATCTCAATCTAGTATAGACATACACAGTTGATGAGAAGATGGGTCGTAACTACTAGTAGTGAATGCCCATTCTTCATTCTAAACAAGATTAGAAAAGTCCATTTTGGGTGTAGAGGTATGTGCTACAATCATTCCAAGATCTTTCTTCTTTGCCTCTTTTGCAACAAATTTAGGATAACTCATTATGACATGATCATTTGCCTTATATTATTTGCAAAAATACTTGTACTTTTTTGTTTTCTTCTCATCTTTTTCTTCCTTCTTCAGGTTTGCAACATTAATAGGTCTCTCCTTACTAGTAGATGAGCTCCATTTTGCTTTGCCCTTCTAACTAGCTAAGAAAGCTTGATCTATAGCACACATAATTAATATGTTCTATCCAGATTGATATTCCTGCAAAAAAATAGAGACTAACTCCTCAAAGATTAATGCATTTGAACAAAGCTATCAAAGCATCTCTACAATCCCAGGAACTTGCTCTACATTGGGTGCAACAAGAACCGCAACACAATAGGAATTTGAAGTTCATCATCTTCAATGCCATCTACATCACCTTCAGTAACTATATTTGTGGGTGTGGTAGGAAGTTTTTCTACACCCTGCACAATATTTTGGAGCCCTTTTGCTACCAATAGATGTTGCATCATATATGCCCATAATGGGTATTTAGTACCATCCAAAACTTATCCTAACAACCAACATATGGAATACATCATTGCTTTTAACCATGGCTGGTGACTAAATAATTGTATGTAGGAAAATGATTGTATGTCAAAAAGTTGAACAAAAACACCTTATCGACCTCTGCTAAACCTATAGTTGACTTCAAGATGCTTGTACTAGCAAATTGAAACTTGCATATATGCTTAGCACAAAAGGAAAAAATTTCCCCCATAGTTGTTGTGATAGTGCCTTTAGAGGTGAGAATGAGCTCATATCAAAATTTGGATGAAATCCAAAAAATATGTTTTGAACTCCTAATTGCCCCGAGTATGCTCACCAAGTTTTGTGAGATTTTGAGCCTATGACTAGAGGGGTGTCAATGATGCTATAGATGAAGCAGGGATGTGTGCTGATATCTATCCTTGGAGTTCGAGGTATATGCAAGCGCATGAATAACACAAGGAAGAAGAATAATCTTGAAACACAACACAATACAAAACATATTACCAAGTGAATATACAAACATAAATCGCTCGTTAGGGCTATAAGGGTATATACAAGCTTGGCAAAAAACCCTCTTAAAGAGGGAACAAAGTGCCCTGATGGTGCTAAGTGTGTTCACCCACATCACTATCAAAATATATCAGCACAAAAGTGGACCAAGATGGAAAACTTCTTTACTACATTCTATCTAGTTGGACACAACCATCCTCTAACTAGGAAAAGGGTCAACGAATGTTGGTTAGAAGTGGAATATAGTAAAAATGAGCACACAAATGTGGCACTTATTGAATTTATGTTTGTGTATGCCTTCATGGACACAAGAGTGAGACCAAGAGGGAAAATATGTAAGGATATGTACATTTCATTTATAGTTGCTTGTTATGTGTACTCAACCCATACAAAAAATAATATGCCTCAATATTTTATATGTGGTTTGGGATACGTTGATGTTTACTATGAAATCTAACTAGATTCTAGCCCTTGATAGACAAAAGAACTAGGCATTTCTTATGGAAGCAAAGAAATCACAACTCTAACATCACCTACATAGTAAATAACAACACACAGACACTGTTTAGGAGTGAAACCATGGAGTGAATTATCCAACATATTTTTTGAGGCTCCATGTGGAAAAAGATAAATTTGGTTCATTAAAAGAATCCCTTTAAGATCATGGAAGCTCTAAGGAGTGAATGCATCCCAAGAATACAAAGATTGATAATTGAACATACACATGTTGTCTCTAAGAATTTAAAGCGAAAGGTTACATGAGTATGATTTTCACTATCTTTTTGTCGAATCACAATCTCTACCAAAGCTTCAATGCCATAATAGACACACTCCTATACATTTTTCCCAAAAATGGTGTTGAACTTAACATAAAGTACATTGTGGAATCAAATACAAAGGGAATTTACCAAGGTTGCTCTTGGTATCCATGTTGATCATTCTTGGAGTTTGAGGTTTGCAAAATCATGTGAAAAACACAAGGAAAAAGAAGAAGCTTGGAGCACAACACAACACTTAATGAATTATCAAGCAAGTGTACAAAGATAAGTGACCCATTAGGGTTATAGGAATATATACAAGCTGGGGGGGGGAAGGCCTCATAAAGAGGGAAAGAAGTGCCCTGGTAGTCCTAAGTTTGTTCACACACATTACTACCAAAATATATCAACAAATCCCCCCCTCGAAGTGATGCAGTGAAGGATCTTGTAGTCATGTATAAGGAACTGCCAAGCTATATGGAAAGAGATCAATCCACAAAAGGAAGTAAGCCCAAAGCTTTGTGGAAAGCTTCAAACTTCTCCCTAGGTAGAACCTTTTTGAAAAGGTCTCCCCCATTTTATTGTGTTGGCACATATGGCAAACTAATCTCTCCAATAGAGAACCTCTCCCTAACATCATGATAATGCACCTCAATGTGCTTTGTGCGAGCATGGAACACACGGTTCCTCGCAATTGCCAATGCGCTATGACTATCAGTGAAGATGGTAGTGGCAAAAGACTAATGAACACCCAAATGAACCAAAAAGTCATATGAGCCAAACACACTCTACAATCATTTTGAAAGCTTCCCTATACTCATGTCCGAGTTTGAGGTTTGCAAAAGCACGTGAACAACACGAGGAAGAAGAAGAAGCTTGGAGCTTGAATGTACAAAGATAAGTAACATGTTAAGGTTATAAGCATATAAAAAGTCGAGGCAAAAAACCTCTTAAAGAAGAATAAAGGTGCCTCGATAGTCCTAAGTGTGTTCACACACATCGCTATCAAAATATATCAACAAATTCCCCTTGGGAGTGATTTGGTGAACAAAGCACTCATGTATAAGGAAGTGCCAAGCTATGTGGAAAGAGATCAATCCACAATAGGAAGTAAGCCCAAAACTTTGTGGAAAGCTTTAAACTTCTCTCGAGGCAGAGCCTTTGTGAAAAGATATACAATGTTATCCTGTGTTGGCACATATGCCAAACTGATCTCTCCAATAGAGAACCTCTCCTTGACATGAGGATAATGCACTTCAATGTGATTTATGCAAGCACGGAACACAAGTTTCCTGACAACTATCAATGTGCTCTAACTGCCATAGAATATGGTGGTGGTAGTCAGACCAACACCCAAATCAGACAAAAGGAGTTTGAGCCCCACACACACACACTCAATAGTCGCTATGAATTCTTCCCTATACTCAATCTCACAACTAGAAGTGACCACAATAGCCTGATTCTTGCTCAACCAAGATATGCATAAGCTACCAAGCATGAAGCAAAGACCACTAGTGGACACATGAATGTCATAGAAAAAACCCAATTAGAGTAAAAGAAAGCATGTAATTTTGGCAGTAATGATCCCCCCTTGGGATAAAATAATCCAAATAGTTGGGTACCACTCAAGTAGCGAAATATGTGCTCAACTACTTGCCAATGCTTGAAACCTAGGTAGTGCATAAACCTACTCATCTCAGAGACAACAAACTTAATATCATGCCATGTTATGCATAACTAAATGGAGCATTCAACAACATGCTGATAGAGAACACCTTCAAATGCATCTCCAACATCATGAAGACTCAACCATAAACTTGTTTCCATAGGAGTGGCAATAGGCTTGCAATATTCAAGCCCAAAGCACTGCAATAATGTGTCAATACATTTTGTTTGACACAAATCTCTTCCCCCATCAACTTGCATAAATTGAATGCCCAAATAATGATGCAACACCCCAAATCTGACATCTCAAAAGAGGAATGAAAATCAGCCTTAAATTCAGTAATATGCTGCTCATTAAGACCAGTGAGAAACATGTCATCAACATACACAACAATGAGCAGAAGTGCATCATTTGCACACTTATTATATAAGGTGCTCTCTATTTGATTGTTCTCAAAACCATGTGCAATCCACTAGGCATGTATCTTTTTATACCAAGCACGTGGTGTTTGCTTCAAACCATGTAATGCCTTTTTCAGCCTACACACTTTGTTTTCATGCCCTTTTTGCACAAAACTATGGAGCTAAAATACATACACTTCTTCATGTAAGTCACCATTCAGAAACAAAATCTTAATGTCAAACAAATGTACATTCCAACCATGATGAGTTGCAAGTTCACAAATTCTAGGAACGGAAGTCATTCGACATGGGGTGCAAAGGTATCATCAAAATCAATGCCTCTTTCTGCCTAGCTTTATATGTGTCAACTATTCCATCAGGTTTACACTTCAACTTGTATACCCATTTAGTGTCGATGGCCTTTTTCCCTAAAGGCAAATCACATAAAGATCAAGTACCATTCTTCATAATACCATCATATTTTGATTGCATGGAAGACATCCAATTTTATGAATTTTGTGCTTCATCAAAAGAAATAGGTTCATTCTCATCAGAGAAACTAGAAGCAACCGTTGCATAGAAACCTGATGCAAAAGAAGCACTATGAGATCCTAATCGAGTATCATATTAGAAAGGCGCATCTAATATTCTATCTTGTAAAGCCTACGCCACCCATTCATGCATAGTTTTTGCCTCCACTATATCAGCCCTCTCATCAACAAGTGCATCATGTAAATCTGCATCAAAAATGAATTTACATGCATCATCATGTGGAACCTACAAAGGCTAAGAAATCACCTCATCTGGACAAGCACTTGACTATACACCTATAAAAAGAGTAAGCAAAGTATCATACGCATCTTTGGAGCTAACCGATGTCTCCTTAGTACATGAAAGTAATGGCTTAATTGCATCCTCCACAGAAACAACATCACAAATAACCAAAATGCATTTAGTCTATGGATGATACAGACAATATCATTTGCTTTCAGAACTATACCCAACAAAATACATTTCACTGCTTTATCATCCCATTTCTTACGTTGTTTGTTCATGCACTAATGCATATGCCAGACAAGCAAAGACACACATATGAGCAACATATGGCTTGCAACCATGCCAAGCCCCATATGGAGTGATAGATTGCAATGCTTTGGTGGGACACCTGTTAAGTACGTATGTTGCACACATAAGAGCCTCAAGCTAGAAGCTATGTGATAAAGCCTTACTTTTGACCATACACCTCGCCATCTCCATGAGAGATTGTCAATATATTTTTGAACACACTAGGACCGTCATGAACACACTAGGGCTATTAGGGCACACTAGGTGATGTTTTGAACACATGAGGTCCCTCAAGGCACTTTTTTCCCTCTTTCGGACATTTTTGTCCCCATCTTGTATATACACCTATAACCCTAACGTGTCACTTATCTTTGTACATTCACTTGCTAATACATTTAGTATTGTATGTTGTGCTCCAAGCTTGTTCATCTTCCTTGTGGTGTTTGTGTGCTTCTGCAGACCTCAAAATCCAACAATTGGTATCAAAGGAGATTGCCACTTCATCTAGAGCATCATCGACACCCCTCTGATCATTGTCTCAGAATCGCACGAGAGGGAACTATCGCAATGCCTATGCAAACAATTTGTCCTTTGTGCCAAACATATATACAGGTTTCGGTTCATGAGTACAAGCGATTCTAATTCTATTACAGGTTTAATAGAGCTCAACATGGTAGTTCTCTTCGACTTTTTGAGATACAATCATTTTTCTTCATCATGGTATTTTACTTAGTGGCCATGATTGAAAGCAATGATGTATTCCGCATGTTGCATGTTGAGGACAAGTTGGATGGTACCAATCACCCATTATGGGCATCTATGATGTGTCATGTATTGGTGTCAAGTTGATTGTGGAAAATTGTGCAAGGTTTGAAAAACAACCTTCTACACGTGCAAATATAGTTATTGAAGGTGATGCAGATGGCATTGAAGATGAAAATCTTCAAATTCCTATTCGTGTTGCAGTTCCTATTGCACCTACTATAAAGGAACATCGATGGGATCGTTGAAATGCTAAGACATGCATTGATAGCTTTGCTTGTGAAATGTGCCATGCATTTGCTCTTGCAAAATAACAAAGGATGCTTAGGATACACGTAGCACTTTATACCATGCAAGAAATGAGGCTCAAGTTGCTTACCTCCAAAACCAGTTGGAGAGTGAGCACATGAATGAAGGAGATTCTATGAATTTTTTTTTGACAAAGATCAAATATTTGAAAGAGCAATTGATATCTTGAGATGAAGTCTTGCCACATAGCTCACTTCTGCAGACAATTATTAATGTTCTTCTAGATTCATATCAGAGTTTTGCTTCTACTCTTCGGTTGACCAGGCAAAATAGGTCGATTATGCATGTTATAGATCAATCTTTCTTGATCTTATGAACTCCTGTTACAAGATAAGAGGAGTTTTTAACACATGTGATAATATTCCTTGTAGGGGTAGGCTCAAGTGAATTGAAGAAAATGCATTGTGAGGTAATAACTTTTGGTTGCCCCACTATCAAAGTACCAAACATCTTAGTCTACTACATACATACACTACTCATGAGACAATAGGTCATAGCTGGAAACAATAGTAAACACCCATTCTTCATTCTACACAAGATTAACATACTTTATTTTAGGTGTAGAGGTCTGTGCAACAACCATTCTAGCCTCTTTCCTTTTTGCCTCTTTTACAACCAGTTTTGGACAACTCTTTATGACATGATCATTTCTTTTATAGTATTTTCATTTTTTTTTTTTGCTTTTTTGTTTTCTTCTCATCCTTGTCTTCCTCCTTTGCTTGTGCAACATTATCATATTTCTGCTTACTAGTAGATGAGCTCCCTTTACCTTTGCCCTTTTGACTAGCTAAGAAAGCTTCATCTGTAACATGCATAATGGACCTGTTCTGACTAGACTCATCTTCCTACAACAAAATAAAGACTAACTCCACAAACATTAAGGCATTTGGATTATCTTTCATCATCAATCAAAGAGTAGAAGCAAAACTCTGGTATGAATATGGAAGACCATTAAGAAGAGTTTGCACAAGTGAACTATCTTGTAAGACTTCATTAGCAAAAATCAACTCCTCCATCAAACCTTTGATCTTTGTGAAAAAACTATCCATCAAATCTCCTTCATTCATGTGCTCACTCTCCAACTCTTTCTAGAGGTAAGCAACGAGCCTCATTTCTTGACTTGTATAAAGTGGTAAGTGTATCCCAAGCATCCTTTGCTATTTTGCAAGAGCGAATGTGAGTGATAATGGCATGTCTAAGGGACAAAGCTATCAATGCATGTGCTTGAGCATGTTACCGTTAGTGTCCATGTGAAAGACCAAATGGCCATCAGACACTTCTTTGCATATGTTCTTTAATAAAACATATAGTGGTCTGGTCAATCATAGACTGTAAGTTCGACTGCATTGTAACACCTAAGAATTTTGTGTTCGTGCTCGATACATATTGTGTTTTTTCTACGTATTCTATAGCCTCTATGTGGACTACCATGAGGGGCTGTAGGAGCTTGATTTTCTACTATGAGGATATCATTGTGGATCTCTCAAAAAGGAGAGTGCACTGTGGTGCATCGCCATCGAAATACTTCACTAGTATCATAGCATTTCGACACAAAAGATTTGTTCGTTTTGTGCGAGCGAAGCAAGCACCTTCCCACCCACCCAAGGCTTTCTCCAAGGTGGCAATCAAGGCATACCTTGTCATCTGAGTCACCAAAGTCACCGTCTGCTTCGCGCGAGGGAGGACCACAACTATCAAGGAAGATAGAGGTTCCCGGTACTTCCTGGGAGGTCACCCATCCTGGTATTGTCCCCCTAGAGCTCGCTTAACCATGGCAATCTCTTGCCACTAAGCTACACTCTTGTGGTGTCTGAAGAAAGGGAAAGACTAAGATTAACATTATCTTGAACATGTTTTAGTCCCTCAAAACTTCATTCTTTGCTTTCAAAGCCTATTTTTTGAAGCATTTTTGGGGTGTCTTTTGGAGCAATTTTGGAGTACTTTTGCACATAATTCTCTTCACATAGGTCTAAGAACATCAAGGAGAGCATTCTCTATACTTCTCTGACAATAAATCTCAACGTTTGGGGATTTTTTTTTTCAATCGCACTCGTAAAACAATAGGTTTCTCGAAAGATTTTCAATTTTGGTGGGAGCAGCCACTGCAAATTTATGCAGGTTTTTTGAGCCTAAAACATCAAAGTTGACAGACACTTGTAGGTGTTGTTGGCTAGTTTTGGGCTATGCATTCAGCCTTTTAGTATCATTTTATTGCATATATTAAGCACATACACACCATGTATTCTTTTGTGGATACCACTTATGTATGTTCGTGTGGTCATTGATATAGCAGTTACATTTTTGCATAAAGCCTTTTACATTTGATAAAGAGGGTCATGGTGAGGTTTTCATAACTCGGAGACACCCACATATTGGGATCTCTTTTGTGATGCAGGTGGGGGACTTACCCAACCTCGCCATAGGAGATGTATGATAGTTGTTCATAGGCTTCTATTGGGTAACTCATTATATGTAATGGAGTGAGTGATTCACTATGAAGGTAAACATGTCAGTACTTGTATATTTTGACACTGGTCATATGCTCATTTTGTAGAGGATACTCTCGCAAAATTTATTCAAGTTTTTGGTTTTGTCAAGTATACAGTGGTCAATTTACTCCTTGACACACTTATTCGTTGGTGTTTGGACTCTTCTAGCTCCATTATCATTTTATTCAGTTCTCTATCATCATGGCATCAGAGGTCTCAGACACATGTGGTGGATCAGGGTCTAGTGCAAGTGTTCTGAAGAGGAGCTATAACTTGGAGGGCAAAGAACATTTTGAGATACAAAAATTTGATGGCACCAACTTTGCTCTATGGAAGAATCAGATTAAAGATGTGCTGATTCAAAGCAGGCAATGGAAGCCAGTAAATGGAATTTCAAAGAAGCCTGCTCACATGGATGAAGATGATTGGGATGAGTTAGATGAAATGGCCATGTCTACCATTCAGTTGCACGTGGAAAATAATGTTTATTTTACAGTATTACATTGTGAAAGTGTAGAGGAGCTTTGGAAGAAGTTATACAATACATATGAAAAAGATACGACATCAAATAAAGTGTATCTGATGAGAAAATTATATGACCTTCACATGAAGGACACAAATAGTGTTGCTGCTCATCTAAATGAGTTTAATGCTATATTCTCCCAGTTACAGGCTTAGAAAATGGAAATGGATAATGAAATGAAAGCAATATTGTTGTTATGCACCTTGCCATCATCATGGGATATATTTTACACAACTATTAGCAATAGTGCACTTGGTGTTAAACTCGTTCGTGATGACATATGTGAAGCACTTTTGAGTGAGGAGATTCATAGAAAATCTATGGTTTCCATTCAAAGTGGAGATGCATATAATGTTCGTGATTCTTACCAAGGAAATAATGAGCGATGTGGCACAAGCAAGAACAAGGAAAAGAATGGTCAATGAAATAAGAGTAGAAGTAAATCAAGGAAGAGGGATAATGCCATTATTTTCATAAGAAAGAACACATGAAGAAAGAGTGTTATGCATTAAAGAATGCTAAAGGTAAAGGACAGAATGTTGATGGGCATGTTAAACAATTACTTGCACCATCTACTTTGACTATGAAGGTTCAAGAAATTAATGCTATTTCTGATGATGTTGATGTGTTGAGACTTGATAGTATTGTGCAAACTAAGGCTCTTATGGCTGATTCTCTTTCCCACACGTGGCTAATAGATTCTAGTGCTTCTTTCCATGTGACACCAGACAGAGAATGGTTCTCTAATTATGTAGCAAAGTCTCTTGGTACAGTGAGACTTGGTGACTCTTAACAGTGTGACGTTGTGGGGATTCGAGATGTGGTTGTGCAGTTCATTGATGGTTCAAAATTCACTATGCATAATGTATGCCATGTAGCTCAGTTATCACACAGTTTGATGTCAATTGGTCAACTTGATGACCTTGATTACAAGGTGGTCTTCTATGCTCAATCCTTCCGTATATCAAAGGGAAATATGGCTATTGCAAAAGGAAGAAAAGTTGGTTCACTTTATCCTTTATTTGTATCACAGAAAGAACACTTGTTAGCTGTTACGAAATGACCTATGGCTTGTATTTGGCATGGTCGTTTGGGCCATATATCTCATGGTGGAATGGAAAATCTTTCTAGTTCTGGCTACTTACCTGTGTTATCTTTATCGGATTTTTCATTTTCTGATCATTGTCAATATGGAAAGCAAACTATAAATGTGCATAGAATCACATTGACTCTTCAATTCAACCTTTAGATCTCATTCATACAGATGTGTGTGGTCCTATGCCCACTAGGTCCTTGGGTGGTTCTCTTTACTTTGTCACTTTCATAGATGATGCTACTAGAAAAGTTTGGGTATATCCTATCAAATCAAAGGATGAGATATTCCCTACTTTCAAAAATGGTTTGCTTCAGTTGAGACTGAAAAAGGAACTAAGCTTAAGGCCTTAGGTTCACATAATGGGGGTGAGTATACCTTACATGAATTGAGTCTTTTTTGTCAGTCTAGAGGGATTCATAAAGAGTTTACAACTCCCTATACCCCAATACAGAATGGTATAGCTGAAAGGATGAATAGAATTATTCAAGATAGAGTAGTTTCTATGTTGCATCATGCAAATCTCTCACAAGGCTTTTGGGTAGAAGCAGTATTGAGTTCAGTTCATGTGATTAACCTTTCACCTAGTACTACCAAAGATCTAAAAGTGGCACAAGAGTTATGGACAGGGAAGCCACCATATTATGATCATCTTCGAGATTTTTTCATGTGAAGTATATGTTCATATACCCAAGAATCTTAGATAAAAGTTGGACCATAAGTCAAAGAAATGCATTTTTCTTGGATATGGTCGAGAAGGACAATTTGGATATCGCTTATGGGATCTTGAAATAGGGTGAGTGATTAGAAGTATTGATGTCATTTTCAATGAGTCTAAGATGCATAAACGTCCCATTAAGGAGGTTCATGGGAGAAGAGTGGTGTTTGAGGATACTAGTCCTCGAATTAGCATGCATAAAAATGTTGCACATAGGGACGTTCAAGAGAATGCCCGATCAGATTATTCTGCACATGTTCCTGTTCAGCAACGATTGAGATGCTCTACACGTGTCTCACATCCACTTGATAGATATGTTCCGGGTTTAGATTTTGTTATGCTAATAGGTGCCAATGAGCCTTCTTGCTACAAAGAGGCTATGTAGATATAGGATCATGTGAAGTGGGAGCGTGCCATGAAGAGTGAGTTGGGTTCTATTCACAAGAATGGTACTTGCGATTTAGTACTTTGCCAAAGGGAAGGAAAGCATTACCACGTAAATGGGTATATAAACTGAAATTCACATCAGATAGTGCTTCTCCAAAGTATAAAGCACGACTTGTTGCAAAGGGTTTTAAGCAACACCATGGTGTTGATTTCAAGGAAATCTTCTCTCCAGTGGTCAAGATGACCACTCTGCACATGTTGCTTGGATTCGTTGCAATGGAGGACTTAGAGCTAGTCCAAATGGATGTGAAAGCTGCTTTCTTGCATGGAGATCTTACAAATGAGATCTATATGGAACAACTAGAGGGTTATGTAGTTCTTGGCAAGGAAAGTCTAGTTTGTAAGCTCAAGAAGAGCTTGCATGGACTCAAATAGACCCCTAGACAATGGCACCAAAAGTTTGATACTTTTATGGAGTCTCAAGGCTATTCTCGAACCAAAGAGGATCATTCTCTCTACACAAAGAGATGCTCAGATGGAAGCTTGATATGCTTGATACTTTATCTCAATGATATGTTGATTGCTGGGAAGTCCTCTTATGGCTTGTCAATTCTCAAAAAGAAGTTGAGCTCGACATTTGATATGAAGGATTTGGGGGATGCCAAACATATTCTTGGCATGCACATTACTTGTGATAGGAGTAAAAGATGCATATAATTGTCTCAAAGTGAGTACACATCCAACGTACTTCACAAGTTCAATATGCAGGGTGGAAAGGCATTGAATACACCTTTACCGACATATATGAAATTGAGGAAGGATGACTGCCCCAAATCAAATGAGGAAAAGGAATTCATGACCAAAATTTCCTATCAGTCTGTTGTTGCTAGTCTCATGCATGGTATGGTAGCAATGAGACCAAACTGATGGGTGCACTCTTAAGGGGGGCACATGATGCTAAGGTCACCCGAGGTTCAACAACATATTCACTTTTTTGCCAATGTGGAGGAAACTAACTATTGACATGTTCGATGATATGTTGGGTGACCTGAACATAGTGTAACCCGACTAATCTTTCCATTCGGGTCACCTAATGGTATTTATCATCAAGAATAATCTATCAAGATGTTACAAATTGCATGCTCCTATGTCAAGTATGTTTGCATTCTCTATCCATGGTCAACTATGCTATTGCTACTAAATACCAACATTACCATTGTTGCTCAATACCATCCCATCTATTGCTGTAGTGATGAATGACAAGCTTCTCAATATCGTCCCATCTATTGTTGTAGTGTTTCATTCGAAAACATCCACAACAAGGTGCTACAACCTTCCATGGCAACCTCTTTTTGATCTACATTGGTTGTTAGTTGCATCTCTAAATCCATATTTCATTATGTATAAGTTTTTGTGCCAATGTTTAAGCTTTGCGCGAGCTACCAATGTTTGTTTACAAACATTTTCTATCATCAAATTGTTCTATCATATGTATTACATAATACATTGGATGATCTAATATATTACATTACATACTTTCTCGTTGATCAATTAGAAACCCATATGTACCTGATGAGCTTTGCCACCTATTTATTGCGCCATAGTTTATAGTGCAAGTTATTTAGTTGTTTATTCAAATTTTGATATTCGATCTACTACTACAAGCTATGAGTGCATATTTTAATCTCTATACACATTTGACCAAGCATTGTCTAACCCATGCTACTCTCACACTCTGAAATTCCTAGTGCTCATCACATGCTCAACAATAAACAACTAAATTAATCATGAAATTTTACTAAGAAACACAAATGAAAACAACTCATATGCCCTCAATTTTGGTTATCAAAAATCAAATGATCAAGATGCATGTGTCTATAATTATGGTGATCAGAGTTCACTGGATTTATCATACATGTTCCTCTAATACTCGGATTGGCAACCCAAAAAGTATAATACAATCACCCCAAAAAGCATGAATGTGCTCTTCCTATCTGTCTTATGAGATTGGGTGTGTATTTTCAATTCATTATAATTTCAAAAAAAAAAAGAAAAGAAGAACGTAGGGTATGGACATGTATGGTGTTGGCCAATTAAACTACTTGTAATGTAACCCCGAGGTAGGCATATATGGCTGGACATGTATAGCTTTGGCCAGTTAAACCAGTTGTAATGATGTAACTTTGTCTAACCCTTGCTTTGTGGGATATGGGGCTGGATATGTATGGCTTTGGCCTAAGTTGGACATATATGACTTTCATAAGTTAAAACAATTATAATGATGTAATCTTGTTTAACCATTGCTTTGTGGAATACGAAGTCCCAGAGATAGTATGCTCATTTACTTTTGCAATTACACTTTCAAAATTAAAGCTCGAAGGAGTACGCTTCGGCTGAACCTCCATTTGTTTTAAAAAAATTTGTTTAAAAAAAAATAAAAGAAGAACGTAGGGTCATGACTGACTCATGAGTCATGAGATGAAACCAGCCATGTAAGCTCCAAAGTGGGTGAAATCGACCCGACCGACAGCCTATCGAATGCGGGAAATTGAATACACACGTGTTGTCTCAGAGAAGTCGAGTGGCCTTTGACTGAGACTCTGTGAGAAGAATACCTTAGACAGCAGAGTGAGGCAGCGCTGCTGGAAAGCGAGCGAGCGGGATACCAAGACAGAGAATGGCTACTGAGGAATGGAGCGTGCGCTCGAGATGAAGCCTCGCTGCTGGGACTGGGTGCCTATGCGCAGGTGTGTCTGCAGATCTAATCAATCCGTCTGTGCTTTCACTCCTTTTATCACTCTTGTTCCGGGTATTCTCGGAGCAGATTCGTTAGCGCATTGGAGGCTGCGCATGTGCACATACACAAAGTGAAGCACACTTTCGACGTATGGGGACGCAGAGGACTGCATCTGCTTTTGCAGTTATATCTTGAATGCTCTGGATTTTTACTATTCTCGGAAGTTACTTTTTTTTTTTTTAATTTGTTGGCTACGGGATCGCATCATTGCGGACCTGTTTAAATATCTCATACTTTCTGTAACAACAGTTTCAAGCGATCATCTTGTTACTCCTATTTGCTCGTGTATTTTTGCTTTCACGTGTGTATATCTATCTCAAGATTATCCTTGAATCTTTCCCGCTTTGATAATCGAGGCTTATGGTTGTGACTTTTCCTCTCCAATGTTCTCGCTACAACATAAATGTAATGAATGTAGAGAATCCATGTGGGAAGTCTCATTTTTTGCAACACAATCAATGGCTTCTTCTTCTTCATGTTCTTTATTTGCCACTTGATTTAACCCCTATGCGACCTCCCATTCTTTGAAAAGATCTCCTTCCATGCAATGGACCCTTGCTCAAGCCTTCAAAGTTCACACACATGAAATGCTTGAGCCTTGCTATGAAGCCTCTAAGTGAACCTTTGGTTGGATAAGCTCAAATGAGTCCTATTTATGCTTGTCCGCGAGGCTGAAATAACCTTCTAGATGTCTTAAAAGAAGGGACAAATAGATAGGTAAGCAAAATCGCAAATGGTACTCAATTTTAGCTCCCGAAAAATCTCACTCCAAACTTCCAGATCTTCCGCTCCATCTCAGACAGTGGCCATCACATGAAAGCATCCCAAGGATGTGTCCTGAGGACAGATGGCTGTTACAGACATGTGGGGGGGGGGGGAACGGATGTTGTCCCCATTTGGTGTCCCGTCTCCAATCAAGTCAGAGACGGCGT
>CM035434.1:83969566-84002066 GCA_020310875.1 Ceratopteris richardii
CCATATCAGCCCTCACTATTATATGCAATAATGGGAATGACCGGGAAGGTGCTGCAAAGCTTCTGGAAGTTGTTAACTTCTTTGCAAATCGTAATCATGTTGGAAATAACATGCTAGCTTTGCCCAGCCCGGTTGAGGAATTGGGCAGTCAAGGAGATGAACATGCAATAGAAAGGCATGGGAAATACCTTAGTAAGGGTGGGAAAAAGGAAATTGCTAACATGAAACGAAAAGCAAATGTGGCAACTAGCCAGGAGCACAGCAGGAAGAAAAAAAAGCAGCAGCGTAGTGAAGGAAAGGTGCAGAAGTCCAAGCTGGGGGCAATTTGCAAAAGTTTATTGGCATCTGTTCCACCATACGATCTTGCATCTACTCCTGTCCCTCTTTGTTCTTGTACAGGTACAAATAGGCAGTGCTATAGATGGGGCAGTGGAGGTTGGCAGTCATCTTGCTGTACTACTTTCCTTTCTGCTTATCCTCTTCCTCTTTATCATGCAAGACGTAACTCACGCGTTGCTGGACGGAAAATGAGTGGAGGAGCCTTCAAAAAGCTCTTGGATAGGCTTGCTGAAACTGGTGTGGACATCACTCAGCCAGTAGACTTGAAGAATCATTGGGCTAAACATGGCACTAACAAATACGTTATAGTCAAATGAGCTACATGCAATGCAAAGGGAGGAAGATTATAGGCAAAAAATATTGGCTTCTTCCCTCCAAATGGTAGTCTCTGTGGGTTGCTCATCCTGTTTATGCCACAAGAAATTTGCGATTGAATTCTTCTTGACAGGTGACTCAGCAAGGGGGAGGGGTCACATATGTAATCAGGTGTTTGTGGAGGTACTTTGTTGATACCTGCATTGGAACCATCCCAGGATGCATGAGTAATTTCTTGGTGTAAAAGCCCCCACCTCTTTTATTCAGGTTGGTCAATGCTAGTGCATGTAAATTCAAAACTATTTTTGCCTCTCAAATGGAGCTCATCTGAAAGGTTGATTTCACTGGGAGTTTGTGTTATCGTTTGAGCTAAGCATGGTGGTATATCACCTTTTCTGTGTATATTTATGAATCTTTTGCTAAAAAGTATTTGTCAAGGTGATCATGGCTCTGGAGTCTGAAGTAACGATAACTGCTTATTGAAAAGGGTTTTGTACAGGCATTCGTTTCTTCTGAGAAAAGATTCTGTAATTCATCTCCTTTTACTCACTGTGGAGCTTCAGGTCTCTGAATTTATTCACAGGCTAGTGAATGACATTGTTGTTTTCAAATCATTCATTTTGATGGGTGTTTTTTGCCAGAAGCATATGGCCTCTTTGGAGAGGACTAACTTAGGAAGTCGCTTTAAGTTGCATGAGATGCCACGGATAGGTGCTGGGACTATTGAAATAATGGTTTTACACACAAGATCGTTCTTTCCCCCATGTACTGGTCGGCAAAGTTTCAGCTACTGTTTGCTTGGTGCGTAGTAGTATGGAAGCAGATTTTGGTGAGACATAACTACATATTTGAACACTTGGTTGTCGAATTGTGTATGTAGAATAGTGGATGCACATCTGCTCAATTTTTACTTAATATCATACTAGTTGAGTGCCAAGTTCCTAAGCCTAGTTGCCCAAGAATTCGACTAGATGCAGAACCTTGTTTGGGAATAAAGCATGAGATTTAAATGTTTAATCTGATTTCAATTGTCGAATTGGAATTACATCAAGCAAGGACGTTCTTGTAGTTTATACATGTAGCATGAGGTGGAGATGTGATCTATTTTTCTTGCTCGACTAGATAATTAATGTTGCTTGCATCCGGAAACATGAGAAAAGAGAAGCCCGTTCACGACAGTCGTTCTTTCAATCAATTCAAACAAGGGAGATTAGGCTTCAGCCGAACCTCCTTTTAAAAAAAAAAGAAAAGAGAAGTTTCTTCACATATGAATCCTGATTTTGCATGACTTCAATGGAATAACACAATCACTCTTAATATCAACTATGTAAAATCAGCCATCAAGGTAATGAATTCCAGAAGCATACCTGCGGTTCACATGGTCGATTTTACAATCCCTACCTCTATCAGTGTATATATCTATCTATCCAGACTCACATGCACATGCATGCATGCACACATGGATGCATGCACGGATGTACAACACACGGATCCACACATGGACTCACGTACACATGTGTGCACAGATGTATGCACACACTTACGGATGTATGCACACACCTACATGCATGCACACACATGTATGTATGCACATATGTATGTACATAGGTATGCATGTATGTGTGTGTATGTACGTATTTACGGACGTACGTGTGCAGTGGGTGCGTGTGTGCGGATGTATGTATGGATGGATGGAAGTGGGTGCGTGTGTGCGGATGTATGTATGGATGGATGGATGTATGCATGTATGTATTTATGTATATATGTATGTATGTACGTATGTATGCATCCATGAATGGATGGATGGATGGATGTGTGTGTGCATGTGCGTGTGTGTGCACAACATACAATCTCTTTCGGTAACTGTACCATTTGTGATAATACAGCACATCGTTTTGCAGAGAAGTGCATGCATGGATGAATGGATGGATGGCTGTGTGTGCATGTCCGAATGTGTATGTGCAACATGCAATCTCTTTTGGTTTCAACTGTACTGTCTGTGATAGTATAACTCATTTTTATGCATAAAGTGCTTATCTATCCTTGATCGATGAATATATTCTATGCATAAATATTACTCACCTGCATTTGATAGCCAGACAATTCTTGCATGTTCAAGCGTATGAATCGGCATGTGCATCTTTCCTAGGGAGATTTCCACGTGCAGACCTATGATTGCATGTAATAAGCAAGGGCTTCACTACGGATAGCATATACCACTGATGCCTAAAGAGTTTGAATATGAAATACATGCACTGGATGAAATCGCCTCCCTGAGTCCTTAGGGTTGAGTTGTAACATCCATGAGGGGTTGCTTAGTTATTTGTCCCTCATTAATGGGGTAGTCGTCTACAATGAAAACGCTGCCCCTTTGGTCACATTTCTCGTACTTGCTCCTGGATCAATGGCAGTTTTTACGATCCTCGGTGAGCATGGTTCTTCCCATTGTCTTTGGACCAAAGGGTAAGCAATATCGAGGTTGGGGTTAGATATCCTCAAAACTCAAATTGGCGTTCTATTATTTAAATGTAATGATCTCGACCTCTTTCCTGATAAATATATAGAACACTCAAGACATCGACCTAAGGTATTTTTGCGAATCCTCATATAGTTGTAGAGGAGGTGTTGCAAGCTTCAGGTACATTGTTTCCATTTTGTAATCATCATATCACATACTAATGTTGTTTGAATTGAGAATCCCATATTTAGTGATGTCTATCAGTGGCTTCTCTCGTGAGATCTTGGTCATTGTATGCGCGACTTTATCTAATCAAGGTTGGGGGTAGCTATCCTCAAAACTCAGAGTGGTGTTTTATTGTTTAAGTGTAATCATCTCGACTGCTTTCTTGATAGATATATAGAACACTCAAGACATGGACCTAAGGTGTTTTTACAAATCCTCATAAAGTTGTAGAGGAGGTGTTGCAAGCTTCAGGTGCATTGATTCCATTTTGTAATCATCATATCACATAGTAATGTTTTTTTTTTAAATAAGGAAGATCAGCCTTAGCGTACTCTCCCGGACTTGTATGAAATAAAGGAAAAGAAAAGTACAAGTGAAGGGGAGTAGTGCCCATGGGACCCCTAAGTCCAACAGAGCGGGGGTACATCTTACAAATTGCAAAGAAGGTTAATCACCCTCTCATCATCCTCATGTGGGACCCACTTGGGTTTAAGCTTGTTGTCAATAAGGAGAAGTACTTTATGATGCCTGAAAGGGGGGGATTTCTTACAATTGGCAATTCTTTTACCGAGGAGGAACAACAATTTCTCAATCGACCACTCTCTGGGGGAGTCGCCAAAGTTATAAGCACATCTTTCTCGCCAGATCTTCCAGAGGAGCTCCCCTCTGATGGCATTCCAGACGGTCCTCGAGAAGCCAATCGCTTCTCCCAGTAGAGCTTATTTCTAGCTGATGTTCTTCTGAAGTCTAATTTTCTTTCGGACAATCTGTTAGAGCTTGATGGAGTTGGGACAAGTAAAGGGGATGTGACCAACATCTTCAATGGACCAGTAACAGTGTTTGCACCAGGGAGATGCCCCACAAATTTTGCTAGCCTTTAGGTTTGTCTAAATTCCCCGGTGAAGAATTTGTCATAAGAGGACAAACTTTTTGTTTCTAATGAGAGGGTGCCAGATAGCCATAAAATTCATTTCCCATCGCAACCACATCCATGATAGACACTTCTTGTTGAGGTTGACGTGAAAGTCAATGTTTCCTTTGATATTCGGGATATCTGTTAGGCGATTGCCATTATGCCATTTGAGACCCAATGTGCACGGTGAGTCATGTCCCATGAGAAGGTGGACTTTAGAACATGCCCAGACAAGTCACCTACTTTGTAAAATATTCCATTCTTCATAGGTAATGCTACCGCTTGGGTCGATATCCTCGAAGTTGACCCATTGGTTGGTGTCTTGATTCCAGAGATGTTTCCATTCTCTAAAGCCCTTGTTCCAGAGCCTCTTGGTGCTTTGAATGTTTCAGGATTCCACGTTCTTGATGCCATGGATCAAAAACCAAATAGACTCATTCTGTCTGATATCGGCCGTCCACTTCCAATCTTTGCTGATTCTTATAAAGTTTTTGATTTTATTCCAACTCTTCCATAGAGAACACACAAGGTTCGAGCTTTTCAGGAAAATTGAGATCGGGGAAAACAAAAGGGTTAGAATGTCGAGATTCTTCCAATTCGGGAATCCCACCAAAGTCAATGCATTTTTGTTTTTGAAGATCAGTTTGGCCCATGAAGTCTCCTCGTTGCACCATGCCTTAATCATCCATTTTGCTGCTAGTTTGGTAGCCATGCAACCCATGTCCAGAATATTAAGGCACCCACTATCCCTTTGGCTAGTGCAGATAGACCATTTGATTTTAGGAACCCCCCTCTTGTTGTGGTCACCTATCCAAAGGACATTTCTGCAAATACTTTCCAATTTGGACAGCTCTTGCTCTTTCGGTCTCTAGCAAGAGAGGAAGTAAATGGTCGACAAAATGAGGAACGTGTTAATAACCATTGCACGACCCGCAAGGTTGATTTGCATACCTCTCCAATAGTTTAGCTTCCTTTCGAGTCTGTCCAGGACCCAGTTCCATTGATGCTCCATTGAGATACCTAAGCCCAAGGGAATCCCAAGAAGTCTGAATACTTGACCTGGGGGAATGTTTTGGCAGCCAAGTTCAATGAGAAGGTCAGGTTGGATCCTGACAATAGCTCTGAAAGTGGTCTTTGAGTGGTTGATTTTGGATCCAGAGGCTTCACAAAAAGTGTCGAGGCACCTCCAAAACGTCTCCAGACTGACTGGAATAATCATTGTGAACAAACGCGTCCATATCATCGGGCAAAAGTCTCATGGTGATCTGGCCATGATTATGGGGCAACAAGAGGCCCTTGATATTACCAACTTCCACCTGTTGCTCCACCAGCCGGCTAAACCCTTTCGTGGCAATGTCAAAGAGAAGGGGAGCTAATGGGCACCCTTGTCTGATCGAATGTTTTAATTTGATCACCTTCAAAAGTTGGCCATTAATGTTAATTTGAGTCGACACATTTCCCAAAACTGTCGAGATCATCTTGGTGAATTTTTGGTTGCAGTCGAGATCTTTATAGTCCCATTCTAGTCTGTCGTAAGCTTTGTCAAAGTCGATCTTGAGGAAAGCCACATCTTGTCTTGACTCTGCCACGAAGTCGAGACCTTTCCAAATATCAATTATGGCTTCCAAAATACACCTACCTTTGATGAAACCCTTTTGTTCCTCGCTTAACCAAGCTCTCAGATGGCTAGAAATTCTGTTTGCTATGACTTTAGCAATGATCTTATAACCTGTTTGAAGCATCGTAATAGAATGCCAGTTCTCAATTCTGTTCTTTTCCCCTTTGTTGTGGATTAATTTGATGATGTCGTTGTTAAGACAAGTCAGAAGCGCACCGAACTCGAGTGCCTCTTGCCAGACCAAGCGAAGAGGGGTGGCCAAAACCAACTTGAAGGACTTAAAGAACTCATTGGTGAGCCCATTTGGCCCGGGGATTTTCCCACTAGGAAGGGCCTCGATGACTGCAATGATTTCTTCTTCGGAGATAGGGGCGTCAAGCAAGGATCGAAGGTTGTGTGGGATCCTATGGGAGGATACCCTGGAGATGGCCGCCATGCAGTCATGTCTATGAGGGGAGAGGGGAGTTGAAATCCCCAAGAGTCTTGTAAAATGTTCTTCAATAATTCTGATATTTTCTTCTTTTGTATTGCAAGCGATGCTATTTGAGTCTAGCAATAGGGGGATCAACTCTCTATTTTGTTTCCTTTTAAGGATGCTGCACATCTCTTTGGTAGGCTTGTCGGCTTTGCCTGACCACCGCTCCTTAAAGAATGTTTGCAAAATTTTCCTTTGTATTTCTTCCTCGTATCTCAATAGTGCTCTGATTCTTCAAAGACCTTTTTGAGATTGAGCTTTTCCTTTGTTCACCTCCTCTTCGAGTCTCTAGAGTCTATGATATACGGCTTCTTTGCGCCCACACCAAACAGTTTGGAGCGTCTTCCTGGTTCTAATCATGATATGTCGAGACTTATCGAACGCGCATCTCCAACTCTTGGCTTGGGACGAGCAGGAAGCGAAAGCCTCCTTCCACACTTCAATGATTTTCTTGATAGGCGGAGGGGAGAGAGAAGGAAGTCAAGTAGGCATGAAACCAAGGAGCCTTATGCGTTTTGGAGAGAGGTTGGAATGAGATAATGATCAGGTAGTGATTAGAGATGGCGAGGTCAATGCATTGCAAGAGGGAAGGATGGCCGCACTGATTGATGATGCTATGAGCAATGTAGCTTCTATCGAGTCTAGATTTCTTCAGATCCTCACTTGCTTGGAGATTTGACCAAGAAAAGCCATTCGAGTCTTTGAATTCAACCAGATCCAAGTGCAGTTTGGTTTTGTCCCAAGTTTCTTTCTCTTGACTATTAATGATCTGACCCTTGCCATTCCATCTGTCCATAGGGTCCTCCACCATATTAAAGTTATCACAAATTAGCATGTTGTGGGGGATCAAGTCCAAGGAGGCCCAGGTGTTCAGTTTCTCTTGCTCCCCGTTAGGGGCGTACATAGAAACCAAAGTAAATCGGAAAGGGGCTGGAAACGGCAATCCATCTATGAATCTCGTCTTCAATGTAGTTCTCAAGCTTTTCAAACCAAAATTGATTTATACCGATTGCCGTCCATCCAGACCCCCGAGGGTGCAACATCGAGATCCAAACATGGGTCGGGGAGACATGTCTAAGACATTTCTGGAGGTCTACTCCATCAATTTTAGTCTCTTGAATATAGATAAATTCAGGGTTTATGCTAATGTCACGAAGCCATTGACCAATGATGATCGTTGTTGAAGGGTCGGTCAGCCCTCTTGCATTAAACGAGATGATGATCATTCTCGTATGCAACCCTCTTGCATTAAACAAGATGATGATCATTCTCGTATGCAACCCTCTGGATAGAGAATCCTATGTTTTAGTGATGTCTATCAGTGGCTTCTCTCGTGAGATCTTGGTCATTGTATGCACGACTTATCGTTGGGGGTAGCTATCCTCAAAACTCAAATTGATGTTTTATTGCTTAAATGTAATCATCTCGACCGCTTTCTTGATAGATATATAGAACACTCAAGACATCGACCTAAGGCATTCTTTCAAATCCTCGTATAGTTGTAGAAGAGGTCTTGCAAGCTTCATGTACATTGATTCCATTTTGTAAACATCATCACACATATTAATGTTGTTTGGATTGAGAATCCTATGTTTTAGTGTTGCCTATCAGTGGCTTCTCACGTGAGATCTTGGCCATTGTATGCACGACTTTATCTAAGTCATGGGTTTCTTTAGCTGGTTATATTATCCTTATCTATTATATGCAAGTCTAGAATATGCAAAACAACAGAATCACCTCCAGCTTACCTGTGGACATATACGTCAGCATGATTAATTATTAAACATGGAGAATATGTGATTTACACTTTAATTTTATATAACTGTACTATATCTCACGTTTTAAGTGAGCAAGTTATAGATGGTTCCTTGTAGTTTCCATGCTTTTCTTTGTCATGCTTTTTAATCTTAGATCTTCTTTGACTTGTATTCATGTTTTGTTCGATGGTTGAAAATAACTTTATAAGAGTTAACCATAGTTATGCATATTGGCATTTTAGTGTGGTGAGTAACATGTTTAGGTAACATTCCATTGTCATATAGTGTATCGATAAGCATGATCTGGAACTACTCTCAAGTTGGGACTACGACGCTTGGCTAGCGAGCGTGAGCAGGAGCTATCCTCCATGGACTCAGATGACATAGATTTCATTAGGATCCGTTATGTTTGACATGCCGATGACTTCTGACTAGGAATCATTGGTCTCGTAGTAGAGTTGAGAATGAAAATATAGAAACGTATTACTCACTCCCCATAATCTGACATGAACCCTGAAACTTCAAAATTCGAAGAAATAGCTGCAAGGACGATGGAATTCCCCGGTACGATCATTCGGAGAGTCTCGACATCGAATACTCTTTCACAAGGGTTGGAGAAGCGTCGTATCCATCTCATAGCTCCCTACTAACACTCCACTATCTATTCCAAGTCAGAAGACCCAGGGAAGAGAAGAGTATCCTAGTCTGGTAGCCAACGAAGAAGAGAAGAGAAATGGGAAGTTTACGGGACGCAGGGCTTTAACTAGCAGAGACTCCAAAAACGACGGAGCTCAGTACCAAGGGAGTGTCTTATGAGAGACCGCCATGGACACCCGGTAAAGATCAAGAGAGATCTCGCATAGCCCAGGTGGGAGCGACATGCCATCAGATGTTCAATAGGCAGTCTCATGATTGGACGAATCATTGAGCGTCCGGATGTCCTCTTTGGAGACTTTCAGAGCGCTAAGAGGCCACGCGGTAAGGAGGGTTTGAGGAGGACCTAGTGCAGATCACCGTAGATGCAAGTTTACTTGGCTTGATCATTCGAGAATAAAGTGGTGAGCGGCTTCATTCAAGAAAGTCAATCTCGTCTCGGGACGGAGCCGTATGACATGAGAGTGTCACGTATGGTTCTTTGAGAAGAGTGTGGATACACCTATCGGGCTAAGGGCCACAGAGCCACACCCTAACTCTCCTAGTCTATGTACACCACCTCTCCTCGGAGGTTGGCTACTCATTTTAGATCTTCCCGGATTCCAAGGAATCCCAGGCTCAATTTGGTTTGGTATAAAGGTCATTTCCTTTCCATTTGTAGATATATGGGTTTGCGCAACATTTCTATGACATCATTATGATTAACCAACGAGACCTGGATGGAAATCTTCCCGCCTTTATCATTAGCTCGGGTAGTTTTTGTATTCGGTGCTCCAGTAGCCTTTGACTGGCTACCCCAGAGAATGGAATTGAGATAACATTCTGTTAAACATCAAAATGGGGTTCTGGTCGCCCCCCGAGGAAAGAAAACAAAGAACCTTGCAGTTTATTACGTAATTGGGACTCGTTCGGACCGCGTGTAAGAGTCGGGTCTTCCCCGACCTTCGCCTTGTTCCCCGCATTCATTCTCGGTCTGAGCTACACACTTTTTGGATATGGGAATAGCATAGGCATATTAGCTTGCTAGATAGAGAAAGCCAAAAGCGGCTGGATCACTAGTACCAAAAACCATCTTTACATCGGATGGTTTGGTGTATTGATGATTCCTGCTCTACTAACTGCAATCTCTGTATTCATCATTGCTTTCGTTGGAGCTCCTCCTATAGATATTGATGGTATTCGTGAGCCCGTTTCTGGTTCTTTGCTATACGGTAACAACAATATCTCAGGCGCTATCGTCCCTACTTCTGCAGCTATTGGGTTACACTTTTACCCAATCTAAGAAGCAACCTTGCTTATGTGCTTCAGTGGTTCAATGGGATCTTCGTAAAATCGATCGTTATGAATGTTATGATAAAATAGATTGGCAAATTAAATGGCAAACAGAAGGAGATTCTTTGGCTCATTATTTAGTACGTATTGACGAAATGAAGGAATCAATAAATATTATTCAACATGTGTTAAAGCTTCTGCCAGGCGGTCTATATGAAAACCTGGAAGGCCGCCATATTGCGCAAGAAAAAAGAAGGATGAATTGGAACAGTTTCAACTACTAGTTTGCTGGAAAGAAATCTTCCCCCACCGTTAAACTACCTCGACATGAACATTACGTGAGAGTCTCCTCCTCAAGATTTCAGTTAAATGCTTGAATAGTCACGCATGGATGTTTCTTCTTGTCACAGTTTATAGCATAAAAAGTATAAGCCATTTTGAGTGGCTCGTTGAAGACAACTCAACATTGCGTCCTCCCAAAGAAAGCTGATCTTCCTTCCTGAGCCTCTGGAGTTTCGTGTTCCTGTCGAATCCTTTCCATCTCCCGATCGGGCTTATGTGAGTAAATATCGCATAGTAGATGTGATAGTACACTGCCCAGTGGGACCCTGGAGGAAGGGCCATCTTTCTCGTCCCCGTAAAGTCTAGAAGAAAACGGTTTTTGAGTAAGGCCAAAGAAATTGGGATCGTTGATCTCCCCTCTCAAGATTGAAATGAGTCAATGTCGGTCAATGGTGCCAAAACACTTCCTAATGTCGAATTCCAAAAACCAGGAGGTTCCAATCGACTTTGTTTTGATTTATCTCGAGGTTGAGTGGAAGCTTCGACTCGGACGAAATCCGTGCAATGTGTCTAGAAACTAGGGTTTGTAAATAGAACATGGTCTTCCCTTCTACATGGTCTTCTCTCTGAGCCTTTTAGGTTTTCTTTAGTGTAAAACGTGGTACTAGCTTAAACCTTCATCACTCTTACGTGCCTTCCCTTAACAAGCGCAAGCAAAAACCTAAAGTAAACGGGCTAAAGAAAATAAGACAATACCAACACTTCTAAAGAAAAATTCATGGTAATAGCTTTGCCGCCCCTCCGCTTTATGGTCTTCTTTAGGGCATTCCCTACATGGTCTTCTCTTAAGATTTGCTGTAGCCTACATGGTGGGGCGAAGCAATTTTAGTACAATTTCTTTCTGGGTGGTAGGAAACGAAAGAAAAAGATCAAATGACTTATAGAAGGGAAAGTCGGAGTAGCAAAAGCCATCGGAATTTCTAATTCTTAGATGAGATAAAAATAAAAAAAAAACTAAAATTGTCAAGTTCAAAGAATATGCTGATGGAATCAAACTCCTTTTAAAAGAAGATATCATTCCAGCCCAAAGTAACGTTTGGTTATCTACCATCGGCCCAGCTATTGTGTTCATACCGGTTTTTCTCAGTTATTTGGTAATACTTTTTGGACAAAATATTATATTAGAAAATTTAAATATTGGTGTTTTTTTTGGATCTCTTCCTCTGCTATGACCACAACAATAATAAAATTTAAAAACTATGGTCAACAAGTTGTAGAGGCCGCAAAATACATTGGCCAAGGATTTGTGGTTACTTTGGATCACCCAAATAGTCTGGCTACAACTGTTCAGAATCCTTATGAAAAAAATCTACCATCTGAACGATTGTGTTGAGGTATTCATTTTGAATTTGACAAATGTATTGCATGCAAAGTTTAATTTTAGGCTTAACGGAGCCATGTTGGTCTTGCTACAACAATTTAGCTTAAATGTTCGGCCCTACATGGTATTAGCTTAAGCCTAAAAGGTAAACACTTAAGTTAGGTACAACCTCTTCGGGTTCATCCCTCAACCATGCTTTTACGGAAGGCATGCTCTTCCCCTTTTTCCCTTCTTTGAACGTAGTATTCCTATCCTCAATGTTCCTTCGTAAGTAACAAGAAGAAGCCCCGACCTGTTACTAGTTCTGTGAAAGATCCCTACACCCTGTCTAGAGCAGATCATTTCACACTACAAACAATTTGACCAGTCGACCCCACACCCCACGTCACTGCACGGTCGAGGCCGAAAGTAAGTACTTGCTTCAGGTTCATTGTTGGAGTTAGACGTCTGAGGAAGCACGCGAACAACACAAGGAGGAAGAAGAAGCTTGGAGCACAACACACAATACTGAATGTATTACTAGAGAATGTATTACTAGAGAATGTACAAAGATAAGTAGCCCATTAGGGCAATAGGAATATATACAAGCGGGGGAGAAAAGACCTCCTAAAGAGGGAAAAAAGTGCCCCGACAGTCGTAGAGTGTTCACACACATCACTACCTCAATATATCAACAAATCGCCCCTGGGAGTGATGCGGTGAATAAGTAGCTGGCACTCATGTATAAGGAAGTGCCAAGCTATGTGGAAATCACTCCACAAAAGGAAGTAAGCCCAAAGCTTTGCGGAAAGCTTCAAACTTCTCCCTAGGCAGAGCCTTCATGAAAAGGTCAGGAATATTCTCCTGCGTAGGCACATATGCCAAGCTGATCTCCCTAGCAGAGAACCTCTCCCTGACATAATGATAATGCACCTCAATGTGCTTAGTGCAAGCATGAAACACAGGGTTCCTCGCAACTGCCAATGCTCTCTCACTGTTAGTCAAGTTGGTGGTGGTAGAAGGCTGACCAACACCCAATTCAGCCATAAGGCGTCTGAGCCACACACACTCAAAATGCGCTGTAAAAGCTACCCTATACTCAGCCTCACAACTGGAAATGGCCATAGTAGGCTTCTTCTTGCTCAACCAAGATATACATGAGCTACCAAGCATGAAGCAAAAGCCACTAGTGGACACACGAGTGTCATAGCAACCAGCCTAATCAGAGTAAAAAAAAGCATGCAAATCTGGCGGTGGTGATCCCCCCTTGGGATAAAACAACCCAAGTAGCCGAGTACCACTCAAGTAGCGAAAGATACGTTTAACCGCCTGCCAATGCTTGACTCTTGGGCAATGCATAAACCTGCTCATATGTGAGACAACAAACTGAATATCTGGCCGAGTAATGCATAAGTAAATCAAGCATTCAATAGCCTGCTGATAGAGAACAACATCAAATGCATCTCCAGCATAATGAAGACTCAACCATAAACCAGACTCCATAGGAGTGGTAATAGGCTTACCGTCTTCAAGGCCAAAATGCTACGATAATGTGTCAATATATTTTGTTTGACACAAACCCATTCCACCATCAACATGCATAAACTGAATGCCCAAGTAATGATGCAAATGCCCCAAATCAGACATCTCAAATGAGGCATGCAAATCAGCCTTAAAATCAGCAATATGCTTCTCAATAGGACGAGTGAGCAGCATGTCGTCAACATAGACAACAATGATCAGAAGCACATCATTAGCACACTTAACATATAAGGTGCTTTCAGTTGGATTGTTCTCAAAATCATGTGTAATCAGATAGGTATGTATCTTCTCATATCAAGCACGTGGTGCTTGCTTTAAACCATATAATGCCTGCTTTAACCTGCACACCTGGTTTTCATGCCCTTTCTACACAAAGCCACGGGGCTGAGAAACATACACTTATTCATGCAAGTCACCATTCAAAAATGCTGTTTTAATGTCCAACCGATGTACATTCCAACCATGATGGGCTGCAAGTGCACAGATGCTCCGAATAGTAGTCATACGGCATGTAGGTGCAAAGGTCTCATCAAAATCAATGCCTCTTTCTTGTGCATAACCCTTTGCAACAAGCCTAGCCTTATACCTGTCAACTGTACCATCAGGTTTACGCTTCAGCTTGTATACCCACTTAGTGCCAATGGCCTTCTTGCCAGGAGGCAAGTCACATAAAGAACAAGTACCATTCTTCATTATTGCATCATATTCAGATTGCATAACAGCCATCCAATTTTCTCAATTTTGTGCTTCATCAAACAAAACAGGCTGAGTCTCATCACATAGACTAGATGCAGCCATAGCATAGCAATTTGATGCAAAAGAGGCACTATGAGAGCCTGATCGAGTACGATATGACAGAGGTGCATCTAATTTGCTATCACGCAAGGTCTGCACCAGCCATTTTGGCATAATTCTTGCCTGCTCAATATCAGCTCTCTCATCAATAAGTGCATCATGTAAATCTGCATCAGAAATGGAATGATCTGCAACATCACATGAAACTTGCAAAGGCTGAGAAGTTGCCTCATTAGGACCAGCACTAGACTGTCCACCTGTAAAAAGAGGCAGCAAAGTATCATACATGTCTTTGGAGCTAACACATGTCTCCTTAGTACATGAAAGCAATGGCTGAATAGCATCCTCCACAAAAACAACATCACGGCTAACCATAATGCGTTTAGTTTGTGGATGATATAGACGATAGCCTTTACTTTCAGAACTGTACCCAACAAAAATACATTTTACTGCTTTATCATCCAATTTTCTGCGATGTTGTTCAGGCACTAATGCATATGCCAAACAACCAAAAACATGCAGATGAGCAACAGATGGCTTGTGGTCATGCCAAGCTTCATATGGAGTGATAGACTGTAGCGCTTTAGTGGGACACCTGTTTAGTACATATGTTGCACACATGACAACCTCAAGCCAGAAACTATGTGGTAAAGCCTGACTCTTGACCTTACACCTCGCCATCTCCATGAGTGACCTGTTCTTTCGTTTAGCAACTCCATTCTTTTAAGGTGTATACATCACTGTACACTGGTGTTTTATCCCACGTTCAGCCAGAAATTCATTAAAATTAGAAGACATATATTCCCCCCCTCGATCAGAACGGAGGGTGCCCATTTTACATGCTGACAGATTTTCAGCCAAAACCAAAAACTGTTTGAAGCACATGACCACTTCGGACTTTGCCTTCAATGGATATACCCATGCATGCCTGGAAAAATCATCGATGAAAGTCACGAAGTAAAGATAATTCCCAAAAGAAGGTGTCTGCATGGGACCATAGACATCACGATGTACAAGCTGCAATTTCTGAGTAGGCCGAACTGAACCATCTTTTGGAAAGGACGAACACTGCATTTTGCCCAAAATATAGCCTTCACAAACATGTTTTCCAGGTGCCTCAAGTTTGGGCAAAGAGGACACCATTTCAGATTTTTGAAGGCATAGCAAACTAGCAAAATTCAGATGACCAAAGCGTGCATGCCAAAGCTTTGCATCTGACATAGCCTGAGAATCATTTACTGCATATGCCAAATCATTTAGTGATCTTTCATTGTCTATGAGCTTATACAACCCATGACATAAAATGCCAGAAGCAATAATCACATCGCCATTTGACAGATCATGAACTGTACACCTGTCATCAACAAATTTCACAACCAAGCCAATCTTTGCTAATGCAAAAATTGATAACAGGTTCTTCTTGATCCCTGACATAAATAAAGCATCTGACAAAGTGAAAGAACTACCATAAACAGTAGTCAAAATGATCTTACCAACTCCCATAACAGGATAAGAGGAGTTGTTGGAGCATGTAACATTATTCCCTGTAGATGAAGACTCGAGTGAAGAGAAGAAGCTACGTTGCGAGGTAATATGTTTGGTCGCCCCACTCTCAAAATATCAAACATCTGAGTCTACTGCAGACATGCACTGCTCATGAGAAGATGGGTCAAAACTGTAGACAATAGTAAACACCCATTCTTCTTCCTGCACACGATTAGCAGACTCTGTTTTTGGTGTAGAGGCCTGTGCAACAACCATTCCAACCTCTTTCTTCTTTGCCTCTTTAGCATCCAGTTTTGGGTAGTTCTTTACGATATGATCATTCCCTTTACAGTACTTACAAAACAATTTCTGCTTTTCTGATTTCTTCTCATCTTTATCTTCCTTCTTCGAATATGCAGAATTAGCAGATTTCTGCTTACTAGTTGAAGAGCTCCATTTTCCTTTGCCCTTCTGACTAGCCAGGAAAGCTTGATTTGCAACTCGCATAATGGACTTGTTCTTCGTGGACTGATCTTCCTGCAATAGAACAGAGACTAACTCCTGAAATGATAAGGCATTCGGATTGCCTTTCATCATCAACCGAAGAGTAGAAGCAAAACTCTGATATGAATCAAGAAGACCATTCGGAATGGTTTGCACAAGTGAGCTGCCTGGTATAACCTCATCAGCAGAAATCAACTGTTCCTTCAAGTCTTTGATCTTCGTTAGGAAACTATCCATAGAGTCACCTTCATTCATGTGCTCACTCTTCAACTATTTTCGGAGGTAAGCAACACGAGCCTCATTCCTCACTTTGTACAATGTGGTAAGTGTATCCCAAGCGTCCTTAGCTGTTCTACAAGAGCGAATGTGAGGAATAATGGCATGTTTGATAGACAAAGCTATCAATGCATGTGCCTGGGCATCTCTGCCATCCTAGCGAATCTGCTCTGTAGTAGGTGCAACAGATACCGCAACACGAACAGGAATATGTAGAATATCATCATCTTCGACACCTTCTACATCAGCTTCAGTAGCTGCAGTTGTAATAGTTGCAGGTGTAATAGGACATTTTTTGACACCCTGCACAATGTTCCACAGTCCTTTTGCAACCAACACATGTCGCATCATATAAGCCCATAACGGGTAGTTGGTACCATCCAACTTATCCTCAACAGCCAACATACGGAATACATCACTGCTTTTAGCCATGGCCGATGATTAAAATACCTTGATGTAGAAAATTGACTGTATCTAAAAAAGTTGAATAGAACTGCCCAGACAAATTCTGCTAGACCTGTAGCAGACTTCGAGACACTTATACTGGCGAGCAGAAACTAGTATATACCTTTGGCACAAAAAGACAAAATAGCCTGCACAAGCGCTACAATAGTGCATTCGAAGGCCAAAACGAGCTCAGATCGCGATTTCGACACCATAGAGCGAAGCCGTGTTGATCTCGAAAACATGCTGAGTATGCTCACCAAAATTTGTGCGATTCTGAGATTGCAACCGGAGGAGTGTCAACGGCACCCTAGATGAAGCGACGACCTGCTCCGATACCAATTGTTGGAGTTAGATGTCTAAGGAAGCACGTGAACAACACAAGGAAGAAGAAGAAGCTTGGAGCACAACACACAATATTGAATGTGTTACTAGAGAATGTACAAAGATAAGTAGCCCATTGGGGCAATAGGCATATATACAAGAAGGGGAAAAAAAACCTCCTAAAGAGGGAAAAAAGTGCCCCGACGGTCCTAGAGTGTTCACACACATCACTACCTACATATATCAACATTCATCCTTGGCAAAAACTCGCAGGCAGGACTTGATCGAGCGCTCTTCCATGCCCGAGGGAGATCCATCGTGGGGTGGAGTAAATGGGCAACTCGTCATGCTCATGACCTGAAGACCGCGGGTTTGAACCCTGCCCCACACAGTTTCCAGTTCACGCATAAACCAACCAAATAGATAAATATTAAGAACCAATCGAAAACACATATCACAGCTATTGGTGAATCTTTAGGTCCTTAACGTAGAAGCTAATACATGTTGTAGATGGTAAACGCTTCATCCTGATTTTTTAGGGTGAAGTTAATACCGTTAGTAAATGGTTAAGCTAATACCGTTAGATAAACGTAAACTATCGCTTAATCGTTTACTAACGGTAAACTTTAGCACCTTAACTTTTACCCGTTTGTCTATCTCCAATAATGAATTCTTGTTGAACACGACCAATAGGAATCATTGAGTCAATAGCAATCAAACCCGTTTGTAAGGTTTCATACACAGAGTGTCTTGAAATAATTCCTAGGGCTGGAAATTCTATCAATCTAAACTCAGAAGTTGGGATTTGACCTTTTTTGTCAATAGGTTGAGCCAATGCATTTACAACACGACCTAAAAATAAGTTACTGGTATTTGAGCAATTTTTCCCGTTGTTCATATGGAGCCCCCCTCTTGTATTGATAGACCATTGCGCGTGAGTACGGCATTGCAGGATTAGTTTCTTTCAAAATTGAAATCAATTAGAAATGCATATTGCGTAACTAAAAACTTTTATCTCTCTTTCCTGTGTTTTGAAAAATTCATATTGTGAAATAAGTAGAAAAAAAAAATCTCTCTTTTTTTGCTATAGACTTGACATTTAGCAGAGGATTAACAATTTTGTATGATAAGCTTTGGTCATCAAGTAAGTTTTAGAGACGATGAAAATAAAAGAAATTGAGAAATCGGAACCATCTATTTTTATTTATATTTCGAAGTTGGAAACCTAATAAATCTGGATCTCATTCGCTATTTTCACAAAGTGCCATCAATTCTTGCTCGGTTCTTAGCAATCTTGTAATATCACTTAATTTTCTAAAAATTTCCGTTTGCATTTCAAGTTTCTATTTTTGGTTAAACAAATAATCTGACTCCTCTCTATCTTCTAACTATACCATTCTCTCGTAAGCCTAACTATCTAGTTGTTTTCTAGCCTATCAGCCGATGTGTTGCCAACTATCTCTTCTAGAGACTCTCCCTCACTGGAGTCAAGGTGCGCAACAAACATGGGGGAGGTGAGAAAGGTTAGCAAGCTGTATTCTTGTCTTCATTTGTTGGATACAGTTTGAAAGAAACACGATGACCATTCAAGATTGGTGGGTCATGATCCAACGAGACTTGATTTGGCATCTGAAATACAACTCTCCTATGACTGGGAATTCTTGATGTAGATACAAATCTCCCTGAGTAGGACTCTAACCTATGGTTAACAGCCGACCGCTCTACTATTGAGCTGCCGGGGAAAGTGGTAGGAGAAGAAGAAGAACTCACATGCTTCGATCACTTTTCTCTATATAGTGGTATATGTACTTGCCGCCCTCTTTTTTTTTCCTCGCTCGAAGTCTGGGTACATGCACTGATTGTTTACTCATGGTGCGAAAGAAAACCTAAAGGCGCTATGCAGCTAAAGTTTACGAAACCATTTACTTAAGGTAAACTTTAGCCCCTATCGGCGCTGCTATAGTGTTGTTTTCATTTTCGTTTAATTGTTAGGCCCGAAGGGTTAAGCATTTACCGGTTAGGGAATTGTGCTTAGCTTTGCGCATTAGTAAACGGTTAAGTTATTATGTTTACAACACGTATTAGCTCCTACCATAAGTAGTAAACGGTTTTCTTTAGCGCTTATTTTACTGTTAGGAAATGAACATCTTTATTAGTATCAAGATTTGGTGAGAAAATTGGAAATACGATTTCATTGTATAGTTTTCCAGGTACTGGGCCAACAACAATAATATTGTCCTTACCAGGTCGATAACTTTGAAACGATAATCTTCCTAATTTTTCCTTAATTTTGGCTAGAATACGCTTGTAGGGAGCTAATTTAAATCCTTCAGGTAAAATGAGTACATCCTCAACATTTAATTCCCCCTTTTTTCCATTCGCCAGTAATGCATGCGTTATAAGGTGAAATAAAGCCGATCGATCAACACCAATACCCAAAGCTGAAACCATATATCTCAACTGAGACATAATAGAATAAGCAAGACCTTTTTTGAGATCTTTCTGAAAAAGAGCTAATGTAGCACCCAATAAAGTTGTTAGACCACCTACCCAAGAAATTATTGACATTGCTAAGGGTAAGCTCAATATTAACTTAAAAATTCGAGCGATAGAAAAGATACCTGCAGCTACCATTTCCCCCTACCAATGAATGAGTTCCGATTTGGACATTTTCAGTACCTTCTTCAGTCCTTGGTAAGTTAGAAGCTAAAGTCGAAAACAACATGTAAACGCGGAGCACCTTGCAGTTTGCTCGCTGCTAATTTCAGTCCAAATGACCGAGCCGAAAACAACACGTATTAGCTTCGATTCACCCAAGTCTTGCTTAGCTCCTAACTTGTTTCACTTAGCTCCTAACTTGTTTCACTTAGCTCCTAACTTGTTTCACTTAGATCCTAACTTGTTTCGCTGCAATGCTTCGACACTTGTTGAGCTGCGAGTTTGTTCCTCGGTGATATTAGCTTCGATTCACTCGCAAAAAGTCTTAGCTTCTAACTTGTTTCACTTAGCTCCGATTCACCCATAGTTAAGCTTACCTTCACCCCTTTAGTCCTTCATAAGGTGTGGGCAGTTCCCCTCCGTAATCTCTCCACTTGCTGCTAGTAGGCAACGATGTTAAATCGTTGTCCCCCTGGGTGGGCTGAATCCCACTTTTCTTGAATTGCCTTGCATCGAAGCTATCCGAACAGGATTTTTGAGCAAGGATCTTTCCATTAGGGGAGGATATATTTGGAGAAATCTATTTCTACATGATTTAAATTGGGAGGGAGTTTTAATAAGAAATATTGGTGCGGGTATTTCAAAAAACATTTTTTATCAAATGGATAAAATAAACCACTCACCTAAACAGAGCCGTGCTATAAACAACTTCATTCCGAGAATAGAAAGGATTGCAGGTTGCAACTTGCCTACATGAAGCCGGAATCGCTAGTAATCTCCAATGAGCCACATGGCGGTGAATCCGTTCCAGGACCTTATACACATTGCCCATCACACTATGGGAGCTGGCCATGCCCGAAGTCGTTGGCTTAATTGCAATATTTTTTTTTTTGCAACTAACTAGCCGCTTTATTGAAAAATTATCAGCAAATTTTTCCGATCCTTTCAATAAACTGGTTAATAATAAGATTTTTTTGCTGTGATTTGGATATTATGATAAAATTACATATGAAACAACATGGTAAGAAGCAACGGGTGGTTCGTGAACTGAGATCAATTAATCATGCAGAAATTATTATCCGGCGGTTTGTTCCTTTTTCAAATGAAATAAAAAAGGTGCAACGCTTTTACGTCAACATTTAATAAACCCTTTATTCACTGAAACTTGAACAATACAATTGTATTTAACAATTATACATTTTGAAAAAAAGCAATATATGGTTATGAAAAAAAAATAAAATGATAAAGCCTCATCAATCTAGCCTTGTTCACAGATAGTGGGTCCTTATTTGTTTTTTTATCTAATCTACTTCATAGCCTGATACAAAATCTGATAAGCTAGTGATTTTTTGCCATTTTTCAGGATACGATCAACTAGCATGTTTACTAATCGATTGCGATAAACTAGGTCCGATTCGATATTTTTTATTTTGTTCACTACATTGCTCTGATTGCGAATGTTGTTATTGCCACGACTCACGTACCTGCGAGGATAGGTCCAACTTCAATAGCTCTGAATCGGTTAAACTAATTAATAAATTTTAGAAAGTTCAATGGGCGTCAACGTGAGAAAGAATGATCAAATCTATTACGGATCAAAGGTTTCAAATTAGAAACTAATCCATCTCTTATTGAGAGTAATGTGTGTGGAACTACGGGTTATAGCAAACTTTATTCTTTTTTGACCAATGAAGCATTATTAATAGGTACTTTTAAAAGAAAAAAGTTTTTCTGTAGCACCGCAATTCAATTAGCTTTGCATAGACAACACTCAGCTGTTAGTGATATGGGCCATGAAATGGAATCTGATTCGGAATGGAAAATCTCCTCCTATGAGATAGCGGAAGCTACTTCGAAAAATAGTTTGATAGATACTTATCTCACAAATATTTCATTTATTGGTCGTGACACGTTAAAAATGCGATTTTATTATTTGTCTAACTTGTATGTGGAACCTTCCAGAAACGAATCAACAATTGATGAATTCACTGTGTTTTCGCACCTCCTAAGGATACTAGCTGAATTAGTAGCTCACGACTCGTTCCAAATACAAATGGATATGATAAAAAAAGAGAATTTCATTGTCATCGACAAACTCGTAGAGAATGACTTAAACCTAGCTTGTGGTGTCTTAGAAAACCTCTCAAATAATTTTTCACGTTAAGAAATTTTTAGAAAGGGGAGTCAACGCAATAATAGTTTTTCTATTCCCTTCTCTATTGGAGAACCCAAGTATTGCTTAGGAGTAACCTCTACAAGTTGCTCTTCTAAATTTCTGAGAAAAGACGACAGACTTAGTAGTAGTTTGGCCGACTTCGAGATGCAACAATCACCCAAATTATTAGCCTCAACGATAGAGATATCACATGAAATCACTTGGTCCCATAAGACTTGGCGTCTCGTTTCATATGAAACAGAACTTATGAATTGATGGGGGTATTATCTGAACCCAACCATTTGTATAAATTAATACTCCTTTATCAGAATCAGAATTATATACCCCAACAAAATTTTGAATTCAATAATATTAAGGGGAAAAAAGTAAAGAGCACAATAAAAGTGGATATCTTTTCAATTTTCAACATATTATTAAAAGATTGGAAAACCAATTGAATAATATGTTGTTACGTGAGCAATTTTTAGAGTTAGGAATCTCTGGCGACTCATTAATACTACTTCTTAAACTCATTAATACTACTTAAAGAATGAAGCTCGGAGATATTATGACAATAGTAGATAACATGGATATTATTATGGGAGAGGTTGATCGTTAAAATGACAAATACTAGCAAAAATTGTTGAAAAAGAATTAGCTCAATTTTTCAATGAGTTGAAAATTATAACAACTTTATCAATTTGGATTTTGGCTTATACCCGCACTTTGGTTTTGGTAGTTACAACAGGAGTTTTAGACATTGTAGGGCTCGCATGAAAAATATCGGCGGGAGTACAACAACGTATCGGGCCAGAATATGCAGGTCCATTGGGAATTATTCGATCTTTGACCGATGGAATCAAACTCCTTTTAAAAGTAGATATCATTCCAGCTGGAAGTAACGTTTGGTTATTTACCATCGGTCCGACTATTGTGGTCATACGAGTTTTTCTCACTTATTTGGTAATACCTTTTGGACAAAATATTATATTAGCAAATTTAAATATTGGTGTTTTTTTTTGGATCGCTATTTCAAGTGTCATTTCATTAGGTCTTCTTATGTCAAGATATGGTTCAAGTATGGCATAATGAGCCCAAGTCACAACATCTCCAGAGAGAAGAAGAATTAGGGTATTTATAAAAGGGATTCCCCAGAGATTTAACACTTCAATTCCTTATTACACCTCTAAAGCGACAATGGCGATGGGCGGAGCCCTTCTCCATATACTAAAACAAAACCATCGATTTCATTCAGTCAAAATTCTGCACCATTTACTACTCTGTTTTTCCATACATATATTTGCTACCAAGCCTAACGCTTGCTAAGCAGTATTGCACCATCCATCCATCCCATGCTTTTTTCTCTGTCAAATCCTAAATGTCGTAAAGGTTGGAAGATGGAGCCCGTATCCAAAGACTAAAGTTTCTTAACGTGATTTTGTTTCATTCCGACTCATCAAGGGTCCTAGCTGTCAACTATTTCACAACTACACCAAAAAGACCCAACTCTGCCCTACGTGAAGTCGCCAGAGTTTGATTAACCTCCAAATTTGAGGAAACAGCTTACATACCAGGTATTGGCCACAATTTGCAGGAACATTTGGTGGTCCTTGTGAGAGGCGGAAGGGTCAAAGACTTACCCGGCTGATCAAAATTTAAATTATTTTTCAAGCTAATATTCTATATATCAACATATATATGACGTTGAGATAACAATTGAACTCCGTTTTTGGGTACTACATTATTTTCATGATTAATTTCCTCTCGTAGCCTTCTCAATTGTTTATGTAGTGTAAGAAAATCATAAAAGAAATAAATAGAGCCCCGACCAATTTTGAAAAGGAGGATTTTTTATCGTTTACAAAATCTTAATGGTGCTAAACCCGATAGGCTACAATGTAGTAGCTTAACTTTTAGGCTACAACGTTTTCTTTAGCACAAACCGTTTCCGTTTCCCTTTAGGCTTAAGCATTTACGCTGTAGCCATTAAGGTATTAATTTAACCCAAATTCTTACGGGTAAGATAATACCAGGCTTAAGCATATTAGCTTAACTATTTAGGCTTAAGTGCTTTCTTTATGTTAGACTTAAGCGTTTTCGATGAAGCATTTACCATATAGGGAATCAGGTTAGTTACCAGTTAGGCGCTTAGCTAATACCCTTAAAGGGCCTTATGACTTCACTCCAGTCACTAGCCTTGCCTTAGGCATCTCTCCCCTTGCAGTTAAGCCAATGACTTGGGGCATGGCTAGCTCCCATAGTGTGACGGGCGTTGTGTACAAGGCTCGGGAACGGATTCACCACCGTGTGGCTTACCAACGATTACTAGCGATTCCGGCTTCATGCTAGCGAGTTGCAACTTGCAATCCGAACTGAGACTGAGTTTCTCAGGTTAGCTTACCCTTGCGGCATCACAACTCTCTGTTTCGGCCATTGTAGCACGTGTGTCGCCCAAGGTGTAAGGGGCATGTTGACTTGACATCATCCCCACTTTCCTCCGGCTTATCACCGGCTGTCCGTTTAGGGTTCTAGACTTTCTAATGGCAACTAAACACGGGGGTTGCACTCGTTGCGGGACTTAACGCAACACCTTATGGCACGAGCTGATGACAGCCATGGAAGACGATCACAACATCCTTATGCATCCCTTCCACATGTTGGGTGTAGCTGGCGTATTCGACGGCTCTCTATTCAATGCTATGCATGATTCTTTGGTAACTTCTAGTTTGATTAGAGAAACTAATGAGAATGAGTCTGGTAATGCAGGTTATAAGTTTGGTCAAGAAGAAGAAACTTACAATGTTGTAGGTGCTCACAGCTATTTTGGTCGTTTGATCTTCCAATATGCTAGCTTCAACAATTCTCGTTCTCTACACTTCTTTTTAGCTGCTTGGCCCGTAGTAGGTATCTAGTTCACCGCCTTAGGTATCATCACTATGTCATTCAACTTGAATGGTTTTAACTTCAACCAATCCGTGGTTGACAACCAAGGTCGTGTTATAAACAATTGGGCTGACATCATCAACTCTGCTAACCTAGGTATGGAAGTTATGCATGAACGTAACGCTCATAACTTCCCTCTAGACTTAGCTTCTGTTGAAGCCCCTTATGTAAATAGATAATCTCCATTTGGTTAGGCAGTTTTTGTCATTTCAAAAAAAAAAAGGTTGTTGATTTCGTTTCAATCTCAGTAGAGTCTGCCAGTTCAGTTAGTAAATCCGACAATGAAATTTTGGTTTAGTGGTGGATGGGACTATAGAGATATTCAACCAATTCAATTGGTTCACATATTCCACCACGTTCCCTTGGTTCAAAACAAGGATAGGCACACCAGACACAAAATGGATTCATGCATAATACGAAGGTTCGAATCCCCACGAGGGGTACGAAATAAAAGTTGTCTTACATTTATGGAAAAAGTCTCCACACCATCCACTTATATATTTATATTCTTAGAATTTTTGGGTAGGTATTCGAAATTTTCTCGTTCATAGATCTTTCTTTTACAATCGTTAGGTTTATTATTACCCACAGGGTTTGCATTCTTTTCTGAATGAAATGAAAACCAACCGCAATAGAACTTATTTTTCGCTTGACCCTTAATAAAATAATTTTATCAAATATTTTTTTTTTTAGTTCAAACAGAACAACGCTACACTTATCAGGCTTTATTATTATTATTTTTTTCATAATCATATATTGCTTTTTTTCAAAATGTATAATTGTTAAATACAATTGTATTGTTCAAGTTTCAGTGAATAAAGGGTTTATTAAATGTTGAAGTAAAAACGTTGCACCTTTTTTATTTCATTTGAAAAAGAAACAAACAGCTAGATAATAATTTCCACATAATTAATTGATCTCAGTTCACGAGCCACCCGTTGCTTCTTATCGTGTTGTTTCAAACGTAATTTTATCATAATATCCAAATCACAAAGCAAAAAATTCTTATTATTAAACCAGTTTATTGAAAGGATCGAAAAAATTTGCTGACAATTTTTCAATAAAGCGGTTAGTTAGTTGCAAAAAAAAAGTTTCAATAATATCAATTCTATTTCAAGCAATTAAGAAACTAATTTAGCAAACCAAATTAAGAGCTTAATTTTTCTTTAGCCGCATACATCACATCAACTGTAATTATTGAAATATTATTTTGTTTAGCAAAGACTTCGGTATTTTTCTTAATTTTTTCCCTTACAAAACCAGGGATCTTTTCAGTTCTGACTCCGTGTCATAAGACCAGTGAATATTGTTTTTCTCTATTGATAGAGATTTAGTTTCGCTCGTGAAGTGAATAATCGCAACTACACCACTATTGTATTTAGTATCTCATTGAAGTGGAGCATTAATAGAATTTTTTTAGAGGCAACTCTTCCTTCCCGAATGAAGGATACAACTCCCCGTCGTACTACGCTCTCCAAGTGTCCCCTTGTTATATCTCTTTGCTGAGGGCAATGACAATACCTTTGCAAAAATTCATTTTGATCGATGGAAGGGAAAGAAAAGGAGGCGGCAAAAAAAACTTTTTTAGTTGGTAAGGTAATGGCTTACCAAGGCGACGATCAGTAGCTGGTCTGAGAGGATGATCAACCATGCTAGGACTGAGACACGGCCCAGACTCCTACGGGAGGCAGCAGTGGGGAATCTCTGCAATGGGCAAAAGCCTAACGAAGCAATGCCACGTGGAGGTAGAAGGCCCATGGGTTGTAAACTCCTTTTCTCGGAGAAGAAGAACTGACGATATCTGAGGAATAAGCATCGGCTAACTCTGTGCCAGTAGCCGCAACTGATTTATTTTTACTCACTTTATCTGAAATCAAATGTGGGAGAAAAATCTAATCTGACAATAAAAAGAAAGTATTAGCTATCAGAGTCCATGGCTAGTTGTGATGAACAGGTACTATCTATTCTAGGCCTCGGTTACTTTATCCCAAACATCAATCATAACAAAAAAAAGGGTATGAAATAAATAGCACTAAAAACAATTTTTTTTTAATAGATTCCTACTTTTATTTATTAATAAGAAAGGGAAGGATCCCAACTAAAATTCAATGTCTCATACATGATAGATAGATGGGCTGGAAATCTAGATGGATTGAAAGGTCCATGTCCGGTTTGGGAAGAGATCATTAGTCTTTGAAAATTAAATATTTATAATCTACTTTCATTGATCAATCTTTTAGAAAAACATGAAAGAACAATTTCAAATACAATTAAGGATGCAAAGGATCACCAAAGGGGCCAAGGGATGTTGGTCTTGGAATGCTACAACTACACCATTCAGTCAAGAGGCTACACCATGAAGTCAAGAAGCTTGACCAACATGGTCTTGTCTTGTCTTGTCTTGTCTTGCACATTAGTTTTCGCTTAAGATTCCAAGACAAGACCATTCAGGTCTTCCCTTCGGGTAATGATTAAAGGCTTAAGCGTTTTCTTTAGTGCAAAATCAATAGGTGGGAAACCAAATGATCCTTTAAGCTTAAGCATTTCCCGTTACGACATTTTCTTTAGAAACCAAAACCGTTTCCATTTCCCAATAGGTTTTCTTTAGCACCAATAGGAAATTAAAGCACCAATAGGACACTTTAGCGCCTTTAGGAAAAGCCTCTAAAAGGCTCGAAGGTGCTATGCCAGCGATGTTGGTCTTGCTTTGTTTTCTTTAGCGCTAAGTAAATAATCAGGGCCATGAAGTAAGGTCTTGCTTAAGCGAACCAGGGAATCTTAAGCTAATCGCTTACTTCTTGACTGAATGGTCTTCCCTTTGGGAATGGTACTATTAAGCCTTCGGCCCTACATGGTGTAGCTTAAGCATTCCCTACATGGCTCTTTTGCACAAGACAAGACCAACATGGTGTAGCTGTAGCTTAACCAACATGGTCTTCTCTGTAGCCTTCATGGTATTATTAAGCAAGACTAACATGGTGTAGCTATAGCTTAACCAACATGGTCTTCCCTCCGGCTTGCCCTTTACTTTATGGTCTTCTTTAGCGTAAGACAAGACAAGACCAACATCGCTTCTAAAGAAAACTTCATGAATGGTAATAGCTTCGCCCGATAGGTGTTGGCTCTACCCCTAACCGATTCATCTTGAGCTTTTGCGGGGTGTTTAGAGCAGGTGCAATGGATAATGGAGATGGTATAGCTATTGGTTGGCTAGGTCATGCTGTTTTTAAGGATAAGGAAGGACATGAGCTGTTTGTCCACCGTATGCCGACCTTTTTTGAAACATTTCCAGTTGTATTGGTTGATGGAGAAGGTATAGTAAGAGCTGATGTACCATTCAGAAGGGTGGAATCAAAATATGGTGTGGAGCAAGTAGGTGTAACCATAGAATTTTATGGCGGTGAATTAGATGGTGCTAGTTTTAGTGATCTTGCCACAATGAAAAAGTATGCTAGGCACCCCGATTATTTCTTTTGGGGTCAAAAAAAGAAACATGCCAAGGTTGAAAAGCTCACCAAAAAAGACTCTTATATCGGATGAGTTTCCAAAAATGCAGGTCTTTTGTGTAGAATTGATTCACATACTTCTCGGTAAAAAAGGGAGCCGAGGCTCTCCCCAAGTATGCAACGACAATTGATACAAAAACAATATTAAAAGTTGTGTATATTGAACGCTTCACTAATAAATAGAGCATTGGTGAATCTCTTTCTACGCGAGTTAATAATAGTTTCAAAAAATACTAAATGCTGCTTGTCCAAATAGCCAACCGGCAAAAGTAAAAAATCAAGAAAAGTGAATTAGTACTATATCTGAAAAAAATAGATAGGGCAGCCTTATCAATACGGGATTTGGTAACATAATTGGATTTAAAATCTGAAAAAGAAAACTGAGCACAAATAATCTTAATAGTTGAGAATCCTGGAAGGATGTCAATGGTCGTAAAAGCTGATAGTCTGGGCGATCCTTGATGAAAAAACAAAAGACAAGGGTATAGGGGATTACCATTACAATTAGTATGTGTGGTTTTGACAATACTAAGTAATTTGACAAGCAATAAATTGATAAAAAAGTTATTAACTGTGCCAACATGGATCCACTTAAAGAAGCAAGACCACTCCGGTTTCGTCCTATGAGAAAAGATCTAATACATAAAAGTTGTGGAACTCCTACAGGTAATGTAGCGAGTAATCCATAATATAGACCAAAAATTATATATATATATATATATATATATATATATATATATATATATATATATATATATATATATATATATATATATATATAAGGATTCATTAGTTTTATTTATCCAAATAAAAAATGTTATTTATAGATATATATATATTTTGAAAAAAAAATATTGTATTGTTGTTGTAATTATTTCCTATGTGTTTACTTAGACACACACACACACACACACACACACACACACACACATATATATATATATATATATATATATATATATATATATATATATATATATATATATATATATATATATATATATATATATATATATATATTATAAATCTAAGAATTTTCAGATTCATTTTTATTTCTACCGATATACATACATATTTGTGACCTTTCAATTAAAAACTACTTAAGTCATGTTGGTCTTGGAATCTATAGCATTTACCTAAAGGCTTCCCTTCTTGACTACATGGTCTTGTTTTACGAGTTTTCTTTACTTTCCCTACCATAAGGTGGGAAACTTGCTTAAGAAAGGGAATGCGCTAAAGTTGACCGGTTAGGTTTTGTGCTTAGCTAATACCCACGAGCAAGCTATGCTAATATGTTTACTTAATGTTTTCTATTGCTCTAATACCTAACGGTAAACTTTAGCTCCATAAGTCAACGTATTAGCTCCGCTCCATAAGGTTTAAGCAAAAACGCTGTCACCTTTAGGTATTAGCTCACCCGTATAGGGAATGTGCTAAAGTTGACCATTAAGGTAAACGTAAATGTTACCTTTAGGGGCTATGCTATTATGCTGTTACTTAAACGGTCAAGTCTCGCCTATCGAGCTAAAGAAAACCTATACAGTAGGGTAAATAAAACTAATGCTTAAGCGTAATGAAATTGAAGAAAAAAGATTGTGATTAAAAAAGACAATCCTAATACTAGGAGTCATCATCGAAAAATATAAGCGACTATTGCTTAACAACAGGCACATAATCTTCACTTTTCACGTTCTTTTTTGCTTCACTATGTGTTGTAACGTTGACCTCTTTTCTTTTTCATTTTTGTTTATTGATAGTTGCTCTTGTAGACAAAAATTAATATTAAATTGGTAATTGAATTAATTAACGATTAATCATTATTTTGAGCAACTATCTGTATGTAAAGAATAAGTAGAAAAGCTATTGGAATTAGAGGCATCCAACCCGTAGGCACAACAACCCACTTGCAAGGGTGGCACTCTACCAACTGAGCTATATCCCATGTGCTTGCTTGGTACAGGTAAAGTAGCTTCTAACTTACGAAGGACTGAAGAAGGTACTGAAAAGGTTCAAATCGAAACTCATTCATTTGACAACTTCCCCTACCAATGAAAATGGACTGAATTTCTCGGTAGGATGATCAAATTTCAAATTGTACTGAAGGCACTAAAGAAAGCTTTAGCGCATTCCAAGACAAGACCTTTCCTTTTCATTACGAGAGGAAGAAAAAATGGTGGAGTAGACTTTTAAGAAATAAAAGAATTTGGTATACCTAGTAAAAAAACTAACGCAATCCATAATGAAGCCCTTAAAAAAATAATATTCGCCCATATCGTTACGCCTTTCGTGTGGGTTGGAACTTACCCGAAAAGGAATTTTGCTACTTTAGGACCATTATAGTTACGACGGCCATTCACCGATCTTGACCAAGCTTATAACCTGCATTAGCAGACTCATTCTCAGTAGTTTCTCTAATCAAACTAGAAGTTACCAAAGAACCATGCATAGCACTGAATAGAGAGCCACTGAATATGCCAGCTACACCCAACATGTGGAAGGAATGCATAAGGATGTTGTGAAAGTGGGGCTCAACTCACAGAAACTGTTCGCAATATTTTGAGACGAGCAAAAATCATTTGAATAAATTAGAACTAAAATCTAAAACAATAGTTCGAAAATATGATTCATTTATTATGTTTTTTCGTTGTTCCAACAACAAAAGAACCGATCTCCCCCACTCAACATGCTCCATTTTAATATTTGGAATAATGTAGTTTGATTTCGGGCATTTTGACCAATTTAGAAAACATTTTGGATCAATACCAAATTCTCGAATACCTCTTTGAAAATTTCTATAGTGATGGGAAACAAATTTTGATTTGACAATTTTTTTCAAGGAATCATGTCTTTGTTTAATAACGCTGGGTGTTATACTCACCCTATCTAGATTTTATCCCTACACACGAAATTCCACTCTTGTCTATCCCACTCGAGTGAATTGGTTTTGAAAGCATTTTGCCAGTTGAGATGACACCTTTGACTTTCAACCTGATTCACTGCCTATGTGCCCTTTACGCCCAATCATTCCGAATAACACTAGCCCCTCCCGTCTTATCGCGGTTGCTGGCATGGAATTAGCCGGGGCTTCTTCTTCAAGTCTTGTCATAATCTAAACTCGAGAAAAGAGATTTACAAGCGGCATTGACCTTCCTCGCACAGGCATCAGATTGAAATTTGAATTTGAAAACAATTGTATTAATAACCTATTCTCCAAGATAGGTCTTCTCATTCCCAAAAAAATTTCTGATGATGCAGAGATGTCATATCCAGAAGAATGGTCAATATCTCAATTTTCCAACAGGTCTTCTATCTTATATTGCTGCATCCTCTCAATATTGTTTGTTTTCACGTTATTGAAACATCCTTTGTCTACCGTTTCGGGTTTCAATTCCTTTCATTTATGGAAACATTCGATATTATTGAATATTTAACAAACCCAATGCGCGGAATCTATTTGAAAAAGGTAATGCATTCCCCTATGACAAGATGGACGTGTTAGCATCTAGAAGTGGAATTGGAAGTGGAGTTGGTGCAATGGATTTGGAAATGCAAACACTATGGGTTCATCCACCAACCTTCAGTGAAGGCAAGTTAGATGGTATGAATTATTTTCTTTGGAAGTTCAAGATTACAATTATCCTTGATTCTTATGATCTTTTGGAGATGGTGATGGGAAGTGAGCAAGAGCCACGACCTACCTTTGATCTATTGGATCCGACTAAGGTGATTCTACCAGATGCAAAGCTTCTACAAGCTTGGAAGATAAAGAATGCAAATGCACTATATTACATAGTGAACAACTGTGTGGAGTCTATTCTACCTATTATTCAACATACATCCAAGGCAAGTGAGGCATGGAGTATATTGAGGAGCCACTTTGAGGTAAGAAACCAAACATGCATTCAAAATTTAGAAAGCCAATTGGAAGTAGAGAAGTTTGCAGAAGGAGAGAAGGTTAAGGCATCCACTACTCAGATCAAGAAGCCATGTGATGGAAAGGCTTTTGAAGGGATAGAGGAGACTAGCAAGGGACTAGCTCAAATGCATCTCCAAATTTCTCCACCAAAGAATGATTTAAGGGAAACTACTCTCAACACTCAGGTGACCTCAAACTTTGATATTTGAGGAGTTCCACCAAGGGAAGAGGATTTGGAGCTCAAAGCCCAACCAAGAAGCAACAATCGAGATGCTATATTCTCC